>VZQC01006864.1:908470-921717 GCA_009823505.1 Rhizomys pruinosus
AAAAAAAAAAAAATTACGTTAGTAAAGTTGATTTTGCTTGGTATTTTAAAATAAAACTTCTTTGCCTTCAAAAAAAAAAAAAAAAGAACACAGTTTTGTCTTACCAGGTAAACAAACCACATTCCTAACAGTACCCATAATAATCCACACTTAGGTACTAAGTGTTGTGCGGGTTGGAGGGTAACAAGTGGAAGAGGAACGCACCCCAAACTCCACTGGGGTTACTGGGTCGTTTTTAAATCCCACCTTTACCCAGCCGACTTCCCTTTGCGTTCTTGGCTCTTCTGAAGGTTTATCAAACCGAAACTCCCTTAGCCGCCGCCCGCAGCACACTACCTCTCCCGCAGTCCTTCCCAGAGACCACACGCACCGCCTTGTACTCGTACTGCAGACTCCGGGCAGTCACATCCGCCATGGCCTCCGATGCTCTGGGCCCTCAGGCCGCCACTATTCACGCTGCGAACCGCCTCAACAAGCCGCTCTTGCCACCAAGAACAACGCAGGACAGACGAACGGAATCGAGCAAAAGAAAAAGGACTTCCTTCCGCTTCCGGGTCGCACACTGAACGTGGGACTGTCCCGGGAAATGCGCGCTGCTTCTGGGCGGAGTGAGTGGGAACTTGTCCTTCCGGATCACAGGTCACAGGACCGATGAGACACAAGCTCTCCTAGCCTATGGTTCCGGAAACATGCGCCTACCCTGGTGGCCAGGCCAGCACCCTTCACTGTATAAGGAAAAAAAACCTTTTCTATAGTGGTTTTCTTTCTCAGACTGCTGGTCCTGTGAGGTAAGGCAAAGGGGAGATAATTAGTGCTGTTTCTGTATGAGGAATCAGAAGAAGTAATTTAACATGTATAATTTACTTTGGATCTCTCTTCTGTATTAAACATTTTGGGAAAAGCTCCTGGGCCCATTTGACTCACTCTAACACCTATCTGCAAGACCCTCCCTTTATGTCAGCTGACTGAAGGTGAAAGAGGAGCTATTTACACCCGGTTGTCTATCATAGCCCATGTGAAGTCCCTCTCCAAGCAAAGAACAATGAGAAAGGTTGTTGTTCTGGAAAGGCCAAGTTCTCTAGGACAGTGACTTTTTCAAAGTCCAGGACTGGTAAATACTTCTTCCCTAATCTCATTACTCCATTACGTGTTTCTCTCCAGTGGGTTTATAAACTGCATTTGCTAAAAAGCATTGACTCCTCATTTGGGCCCACAAAACTAAACCCAGAATGAAAGTCTAGCATCTCAATCTTCATTCTTGCGGCTGTGATTTTTCTTTGGGTCACCTGTTTACTTTTAAATCTATCCATATTAATCTCTCATTTTACTAGGAACCAGTGATATCTAATCTATCTCATTCTCCCTTCAAAGCTGAAAGCACAAAGAGTAACTTACGGATCTTATTGCCAGCTTTTTTTTTTCTTCTGTCTTTTTGAGACAAGTTCTCCTTGTAGCCCCAGTTGGTCTGGAATTTGCTCTGTAGGACAGACTGGCCTAGAACTCACAGAGGTCCACCTACCTCTCTGCCTCCCGAGTGCTGGGATCAAAGTCATGTGATACCACACCCAGATTCAGTTTTTAAAATTGATTTATTGTTTTTATTTCATACGTATGTGCATCACGTGTGCAGGTGCCTGTGCAGGCGAGAAGAAGGTATTGAGCCCCCCTGGAACTGGAGTTACAAGCAGCTATGAGCTGTCCACTGTAGATGTTGGGAAATGAACCAAGGTCCTCTGCAAGAGCATCAAGTACTTGGGGCTGGAGAGAGATGGCTCAGTGGTTAAGAGTGCTGACTGCTCTTGGAAAGGACCCGGGTTCGATTCCCAGCACCCTCATGGCGGCTAAGGATGGGCTTTAACTCCAGTTCCAGGGGAATCCGACGCCCTCTTCTGACCTCTGCGGCATTGCATGACACAGGTGCACCAACCTACATGCAAACAGTACATTCATACACATAAAAAATAAAAAATAAAAGCATCAAGTGCTCTTAGCTGGGCGTGGTGGCGAATGCCTTTAAGCCTAGCACTTGGGAGGCAGAGGCAGGCAGATCTTTGGGAGTTCAAGACCAGCCTGGTCTACAGAGCGAATTCCAGGACAGCTGGGGCTACAGGGAGACCCTGTCTCGAATAGACCCCCCCAAAAAAAATAAAAAAGGAGCATCAAGTGCTCTTAACCACTGGGCTATCTCTTCAGCCCCTGTGACTGGGTTCTTAATGTCTTATCTAACCACTTCAGTCACTCTTTGCATCTTTGTCAGCTCTCTACCTCTATCTCTCGTAAGACTTCTTTGACATTACACTGTCTTTAACAGTTTTGTGATCATTTTGTGACATAATGCTGCATGAAGAGTAATGTGTACTCCCATAGTTAGTATTAATAATTAGGATTGGGATAAAAGAACCTGTGGGGCTGGAGAGATATCTCAGTGTACAAGCATGAGGACATGTGTGCAGATCGTTAGGGCCTGTGTAAGAAGCCAAGCATAGTACTTGTCTGTAACCCCAGTACTGGGAGAGTGGAGACAGTCAGATCCCAGGGGCCCAGCTCTAGGCTCTTTGAGAGACCCTGTTTAAAAAATAAGGTGTAGGGGCTGGGGAGATGGCTTAGCAGTTAAGAGCACTGGCTGTCCTTGTAGAGGACCCAAGTTCAAATCCCAGCACACACATATTGGCTGGCAACTGTCCATAACTCCAGTTCCAAGGAATCTGACGCAGTCTTATGTCCTCCATGAACATCTCACGACATGGTGCACATACACATATGCAGACATAACACTCATACACATAAAATAAAAATAAATAGACAGGGCCTGGAGAGATGGCTCAGCGATTAAGAGCACCGACTGCTCTTGCAGAGGACCCAGGTTTGATTCCCAGCACCCACATGGCCGCTAAGTACCATCTTTAACTCTAGTTCCAAGGGAATCTGACACCCTCTTCTGACCTCCGAGGCATTGCATAACATGGGTGCTCCAACCTACATGCAGACAGTACACTCATACACATAAAAAAAATTAAAGAAAAATTATTTTTTAAAAAACATCATCAAAAAAAAAATAAGATGGAGAGATAGAAGACATCTAGATGCCAATTTCTGCCCTCCACACATGGCTGCATGGATGAGTGGACCAGAACACACATGTGCACATACACATAATACACACACACACACACACACACACACACACACACGTGATTTCCAGTGGCCACACTACCAAGAAAATCAGGAGGACCTGGTAGATCGCAGCCAAAGAAATTAACATAGCTGATACAATTACTGTCTAGGATATTCTGATATAGATAGAAAGCATATGGGATTGGGATTTTTTTTTTTTTTTTTGTCTTTTTCAGGACCTAATAACTTTAACTAGGCCCCGCCTCTTAAAGGAGCCACCATCTTCATGTAGCACCATGAGCGTTTTTGGTTTTTAGTTTGGTTTGGTTTGGTGTTTTTGTTTTGTTTTGTTTTGGGGTATTTTTTTTTTTTTTTTTGAGAATGGGTCTCCCTATAGTTCCAGCTGGCCTGTAGACCAGGCTGGTCTGGAACTCCCAGAGATCTGCCTGCCTCTGCCTTCCAAGTGCCGGCATTAAAGGCATATGCTACCACACCTGGCTGGGACCAAAATTTTTTTTAATTTAATTTAATTTTTTTCAAAGCCTATTTTTTTATTGAAGCTCTGTGCATTTTATACAACATTTCCCAATCAAATCTAGACCCATTCCTCTTTCCTTGCCCCCCATCCACTAGAGCTCATGAATTCTCCCATATATGTTTTTCATCTTTTTCTCGGTCTCTTTTAAAATTTTCAGCTGGGCGTGGTGGTGCACACCTTTAATCCTTGCACTCAGGAGGCAGAGGCAGGTGGATCTTTGTAAGTTCAAGGCCAGCCTGATCTACAGAGTGAGTTCCAGGACAGCTGGGGCTATAGAGACCCTGTCTCAAAAGACCAAAAAAAAAAATTTGTTTTTTCAATGCAGAAGTTTACTGTTTGGGGCAGAAGTTCACCATTTCAGTCAGTTCTTTTTTTATTGTTATTGTTCCTTCCAATTTGCATCACTCCAAAATATGCATATATGCATGCCACATATATATCAAGATTATGACATCATAGATTTCAGCATCTTCATCATATGATTTATTTATTTATTTTTCTTTATTAGGCTGAAAGATGTTATGTTTTCCTTAAGGAAGTGTTTGAAGGCTCCTCCTTGGCAAGCCCAAACAGCCATCAGTCCTGCCCTTGTGCTCCACACTGGGGTCTTCCCTTCCCATGGTCACCAAATGAGGTCCAGTAAGCACCAAGTCCTGTCTTGATCTTCCTGTACTGGCCTCCATGATACAGCCCGGGTAGTCCAACAATGGCAGTCTATACTCCGAAGAGGTTAGTTGCTCAGTCCACAAGCTGGATGTCTCAGCAATCCCCATCTGGCACTGAAGGTTTGGAGAATTCTTGGAGAGACATGAGTCTTCAGTCCATATTGGAAGTTTGAAAAGCTGTATCTCATGTCTTTGAAGGATGGCAAAAGCAGTGGCAGCCACAGGGTAGCTGCCAGTAAGAATTGAAGACAGGCAAAACAGTGCTTTTTTTTTCTTTTTGTCTTTTTACTAAGATCTCAAGTTTTATGCCTAAAGTACAATTTCTCAGGCCTTACTGATTATTTATTTTTGGTTATACTTTCCTTTTGGATAGTTAAGTTCACACAGTTAGCCCAGATTAACCAAGGTTTTCGTTTTCTCAAGGTCAGTTGAGGATCTGGTCCTCAGGGGTCACTCCAGTTTTTGGGGGGGAGGGAGCCCCTGGCTCCTTTTGGCTTTTCATTTACCAGTTCCATCCACACTCCAGGACAAAATCAGGTCAAACTTTTAATACATGAATTGAGGGCAATTCAAATCCAGATTGTAGCACATAGTTTTGTTTATTTTGAAACAGGGTCTCCCTGTACCCCCAGCTAGCCTGAAATTCAATATGTAGACCAGGCTGACATCAATCACACAGAGATCTGCCTGCATCTTACTCCCAAGTGCTGGGAATTAAAGGTGTGTGCCCCATATGGGTTAGCACATAGTTTTTTGTTTGTTTTTTTTTTGTTGTTTTTTTTTTTTTTTTTTGTCTTTTTGAGACAGGGTCTCCCTGTAGCCCCAGCTGTCCTGGAACTCGCTCTGTAGACCAGGCTGGCCTTGAACTCACAAAGATCCACCTGCCTCTGCCTCCCAAGTGCTAGGATTAAAGGCGTGCGCCACCACGCCCGGCAGCACATAGTTTTAAAGATATTCAAACACGGGGCTGGAGAGATTGGCTAGGTGGCTAAGAGCACTTGCTGTTCTTCCAGAGGGTACGGGTTTGTTTCCCAGCATCCACATGACAGGTAACAACTACCTACAACTCCAGTTCTAAGAGATCCAACACCCTCTTCTGGCCTCTGTGGGTTATTGTACACTCATGATACACTTATTTTTTTTTTTTTTTTCTGGTCTTTTCCAGACAGGGTCTGTTAGGCTGTCCTGAAACTCACTATGAAGACCAGGCTGGCCTTGAACTCACAAAGATCCGCCTCTGCCTCCCAAGTGCTAGGATTAAAGGCGTGTGTCACCACGTCCAGCTCATGATACACTTATATACATGCAGGCAAAAACACTCATACATATAAAATAAAAGCAAATAATATTTTTGAAGATGTCTAAATATTTTTTTGTTCAATGAACAAATGCTTAGTACTGATGCTAGAAAAATATATCTCCAGGCTGGGGAGATGGCTCAGCGGTTAAGAGCACCAACTGCTCTTGCAGAGGACCCAGGTTCAATTCCCAGCACCCACATGGCAGCCCAGAACCATCTTTAAGCCAGGCCTGGTGCCGCATGCCTTTAATCCAGGCAGAGGCAGGTGGATCTCTCTGAGTTCAAGGCCAGCCTGGTCTACAGAGTTAGTTCCAGCCCAGCTGGGGCTACAGGGAGTCCCTGTCTCAAATAAATAAATAAATAAATAAATAAATAAATAAATAAATAAGACATTCACCACTGCTAAAAAAAAAGAAGAAAAATATATCTCTAAAAATAAAAAATATATATCTCCAATATTCTTATTATATCAAGAATATCTGTCTTACTGTTGTTCTTGTTCTTTTGACACAGAAGCTCTGGCTGGCCTCAAACTCAACATAATATTCCTGTCTCAGATTTCTGAGTGCCAGGATTATAGATGCACACAAACATTTGTGTTTACAGCATGTATTTTTTTGTCCTACGTCATGTGATACAACTGTTTCATCTGAGATGTGGGTGATTGTTTTGCTAAAGAAATATATGAGGGCTGGAGAGATGGCCTAGCGGTTAAGAGCGCCGACCGCTCTTGCAGAGGACCCGGGTTCGATCCCCAGCACCCACATGGCGGCTGAGAACCGTCTGAAGCTCCAATTCCAGGAGAACTCCAGTTCCAGGGGAATCCGAGACCCTCTTCTGAACTCCGCGGCGTTGCACGACACGGGTGCACAGACTTGCATGCAGACAGTACATTCATACACATACAGAAATAAATAAAATTAATAAAAAAATTAAAAAAAAAAAGAAATATATGAAAATCAGGTCTGGAGTGATGCCTTTGTGGTTGGGAACTTGCTGCTCTTGCAGAGGACCTGAGTTTGGTTCCCAGTACCCACACTGGGTCGCTCCATACTGCCTGGAACTCCAGCTCCAGGGGACTCAGCTCCCTTTTCTGGGCTCCACAAACACCCCCACACAGGGAAATATAAACCCACTGACATACAGCTATACACATAACATTTAAAGAAACATATGAGAAGTATTATTATGTATAGATACAGTGTTCAGATTTATTGAGCAGTAATGGTGCATATTATGTAAAGGTAGCATCTAGTCTATTAACAATTTTCCACCCAACCTTGAAAACAAAGCAGCAATTTCTCCTTTCTCTTTGTGTTCATAAGCGTGAACAGTATATGAGTGAGCACCCACACAGCTCTTTGTGGTATAGCAGGCTTCACAAAACATAAGGGAGCAGAAAAGGTTTTTGAGCTTATGATAATAAGAAGTTGGTTTGGCTGGGTGTGGTGCACATCTTTAATCCCAGCACTTAGGAGAAGAGGCACGTAGATCTCTGGGAGTTCAAGGCCACCTGGGGCTACAGGGAGACTGTCTCAAAAAGGAAAAAAACAAAACAAAACAAAACAAAAAAAAACTTGGTTTGACAAAAATCCTGCAGTTCTAAAAGGAAAAAGTCTGTCTTGAAATTTGTTGTTGAAATGGTTTGTTATATAGTTATGTATGTTTTTTTGACCAGTTCCCCTGATCTCCTATCTGACCTTAACTCCAAATCCAAAGATCATATTTAAAATCTAAATATTTATTGGCATAGCAGATTCATATAATCAATTTATACATCCTTTGGGGATCTTAGCCTTGCTTGTGTAGGGTCTCTCCAACTTGCAAGCATACTACACAAAGAAGGAAGGCAGAAAGTTAGGCACTCAGGAGACAGAGGCAGGCAGATTTCTGTGAGTACAAAGCCAGTCTGGTCTACATAGGGAGTGCAAGCCAGCCAGGGCTGCATAGTGATTCCCTCCCTCAAAAAAAGAAGGCAGAGCCTCTACCGCACTTGGAATGTTTGTCTGTTTCTTCTGAATGGGATATCTTTGTCATTCACTCAAAAAATACTAAAAACATTGCACACCAGAAATTGGGTTAGGCCTAATTTGGTCTTTTGTGCTTAAGTATCTCAGACTATATGGTAGTATGTGCTTGTATTCCTAGAACTTTGGAGGCAGAAGCAGATAGATCACTGCAAGTCTGAAGCCAGACTGGTTCACATAGCAAGTTCCAGGCCAGCTAGGGCTGCTTAGTGAGATTATGTCTCAAGACACCATATCAGAACCAAGAAATTGAGTGCTAGTCTCTTAAGGGCCTACTAGTAAGCATGCTCAGTTTATGGTCATGGAGACTAAAATGATGGACAGAAATACTTCTGGGCATGCTCAGCTTGCAACATAATGTTTTAGCTGAAAATAAAGAATACTTTGTCACATGGGTCTGCCCCTGAAGGAGCCTGCTTTGCTTGTTGGTTAATGGAAATGTCACTTAATTGGAGTTCACTATTTATTAGTGTTTCCTAAGTACATGTCAAACACACCCCTCACCTCAAAGGGAATAGGACATAGTTTATTATTTTTGTATGTGTGTTTTTGAGACAGGGTCTCCCTGTAGCCCCAGGAGACAGTTTATTCTTGAACCACATAAGACTGACTATGAAACACAAACATGGATTTGGGTTTTCCCATAAGACATGTTCCACTGTGGAAATAGTTACATGATATTTTATTGGGCACAGAACAAAGGAAGTCATATATCAAAGCATTTACCAAATATATTGGTGGGATCCCACATAGGTGGGTTATGGCAAAGTGGGGATAGGTTTCAGATATTATCTGATGACATTTTTAGCTCTTGGATTGGTGGAAGCTAGTGGTCTGTTAAGAAAACATTTAAAGCTTTTGATAGTCACAAAGATGTTAGGTAAGATCCAGGGTTTGATAATGAATGGATTCCCAAGGGACAAAAAGTAGCCCAAGGTCACTTGGCTCTGGGTCTGCAACATTTAACTCTGCACAATCAGGAAGTTCTGATTAATCATTTGTCTTTGTAAAATCTTTAAGATAGGTGTGGCTTATTTCTAGGAACTTCCATTTACAGTTCCCCTTGTTGGCCAAGAATTACAATTTTGTGCATGTGGAAGCTAAGTGTAATTTTATAACCGGTGATGCTAAGAACCTAATGCCTAGAACATGATAAAAACTAGACTGAGGGCTGGAGAGATGGCCTAGCGGTTAAGAGCGCCGACCACTCTTACAGAGGACCCAGGTTCGATCCCCAGCACCCACATGGCGGCCGAGAACCGTCTGAAACTCCAATTCCAGGAGAACTCCAGTTCCAGGGGAATCCGAGACCCTCTTCTGACCTCCGAGGCCTTGCACGAACGGGCGCACAAACTTGATGCAGACAGTACATTCATACACATTCAGAAATAAAATTAATAAAAAAAATTTAAAAACTAGACTGAATATGCAGGCGAATGTCTTTTTTTTTTTTTTTTTTTTTTGATCTTTTCAAGACAGGTCTCCCTGTAGCCCCAGCTGTCCTGGAACTCACTCTATAGGACCTGGCTGGCCTTGAACTCACAAAGATCCTCTGCCTCTGCCTCCAGTGCTAGGATCAAAACATTGCACAATTATTTTTATTTATTTTTCGAATTTCTTTAGAAAAGATAATTGGAAAAGCCATTAAGAAAGAACTGGCCGGATCTTTAAAAAAATGTATCCAGGTGTCCTTAGGTGCAAGTTCACGGACTAGAGTTTAGTCAGCCTACCTAGAAATCCTAAGTAAGATCTACTCTCTCTTACCCAGTAGCAATTGGGGGTGTGTGGGGGCATGGATAGTGGAGGGGGTCTAAATTTGATTAAGAACTGTTATAGCCGGGTGTGGTGGCGCACGCCTTTGATCCCAGCTCTCAGGAGGCAGAGGCAGGCAGATCTTTGTGAATTCAAGGCCAGCCTGGTCTACATAGCAAGCTCCAGGCCAGCTGGGACTAAGGGATACCCTGTCTCAAAAAGGACAAAAAAAAAAAAAAAAAACCAGTTAAAAGAAAGGATAGTAGATGACTCCCAAGTGCTGGGATTAAAGTTTGTGCCACCATGCTTGGTGAGAAACAAGTATTTAACCAGAAATCATACTTTTAAAGTAGACTGGCTATATGTTTTCCCATTTGTCTATTGTTTTTTTTATTGTATGAAATATTTCATTTGGGGGCTGGAGAAATGGCCTAGAAGTTAAGAGTGCCAACTGCTCTTGCAGAGGACCCAGGTTCGATCCCCAGCTTGAACATGGTGGCTGAGAACCGTCTTTAGCTCCAGTTCCAGGGGAATCCCCGACACCCTCTTCTGACCTCCTCAGCATTGCATGACACGGGTGCACAAACCTACATGCAGACAGTACATTCATACGGATAAAAAATAAATAAATAGGGCTGGAGAGATGGCCTAGCGGTTAAGAGCACTGACCGCTCTTGCAGAGGACCCAGGTTCGATCCCCAGCACCCACATGGCGGCTGAGAACCATCTGTAACTCCAATTCCAGGAGAACTCCAGTTCCAGGGGAATCCAAGACCCTCTTCTGACCTCCGCCGTGCACGACACGGGTGCACAGACCCACATGCAGACAGGACACTCATACACATACAGAAATAAATAAAAATTAAAATAAATAAATAATTTAAAAATAAATAAATACATAAAATTTAAAAAAGTATTTCATTTGATCTTTGAAGTATCTGAAATAAAAAATCTTTTTTCTGCCTAGTTTAATTTCATAGCTATAACCTCATGTGGCATGCCTAGTTCTAATTATAGGAAAGATAGCTTTAATATCTAAATTATACTTCTTGTTAATATTAATTTCATTTGTCCTATTATTTGGGTATTACATCAGATTCCAGTTAGAGTAAATGAATAGTCACATTACATAATGTTAGGGGCAGGTCAGAAAGTTAATCAAAAGGAAAGGGTTAACCATGCAGGAGCAAGTCTCTAGTTGAAGCAGGTCGGGTTCCCATGGTTACTTCCCCCCACCTTGAGCCCAGCTGCTCTCATGGCTACCCCTCCTGTTCTGACCACAATCACAAGAGCACATTTCCTGCTACCTAGACTCTGACTCGCAGTTCCCACAGCTACCTGAGATCAGGATGAACTTTCCCACCCCTGAAGGAGTGCTTCCCACCCCCTAAGGAGCCCATTCCTCTCCAAGGGGCTTCAGGCTGCTAAACACAACCAATCAGCTTAAAGGTCAGCACTGCTTGCATTGTGTTTCTATAGCCAGGCAATTGTGTTTCTATAAAGTCACCAAATTCCTCTGGTTTGTGGTTTTTGTCTTTAAAAAAGCTCTCTGAAGTTGGGCATGGTGGCACAGAAGGTTGTTAGCTACCCTGTGGGTGCTGGGATTTTAACCTGTGTCTTCTACAAAAATAGCAAGTGTTGTTAACCACTAAGCCATCTTTTCACCTCCTCAATTGTCTCTTAACATTTTTTAATATCAATAGCAATATAGTAATCTTACAGCTGAACTCAGTTAATTTTTTCTTCTTTTTATCATTAGTCAAAAGTTCTATTGTTTGGGCCTTCAAGAATTTGGCTTTTAAGCAGAATTACACTACCAAATGGAGTTCCTTTTGGAGGATTTAAAATAAGTCTCTGTCAAGTTAAAAACTGAGTGTTTAAAAATCTTCATTATAAGCCAGGTGTAGTGGCGCATGCCTTTAATCCTAGCACTGGGGAGGCAGAGGCAGGCGGATCTCTGTGAGTTCAAGGCCAGCCTGGTCTACAGAGTGAGCTCCAGGCCAGCTGGGACTTAAAGGGAGACCCTGTCTCAAAAATGCCCCCCAAAAATCTACATTATACTGAAAAAAATGAGAGAATTTTTTATGACAGTAATGAAATTTTTGCATATTTTTTTATTTATTTTTGTATGTGTATGAGTGTACTGTCTGCATGTTGGTTTGTGCACCCGTGTCGTGCAATGCCGCGGAGGTCAGAAGAGGGTCTCGGATTCCCCTGGAACTGGAGTTCTCCAAGAACTGGAATTACAGACAGTTCTTAGCAGCCATGTGGGTGCTGGGGATCGAACCCGGGTCCTCTGCAAGAGCAGTTGGTACTCTTAACTGCTAGGCTGTCTCTCCAGCCCTGAAATTTTTGCATATTTTTAAGCATGGAGAGTTGGTTTAAGGAAAGAACATCTAAGTAAGCAAGTAATGTTAACAAAAGCATGGTAATGACAGGAAATAATGTTATCATTTGTAGTTTGCCTAAATGAAGATTTGTTTTAGAACCTGGGTATGATGGCTGTACATCTTTAATCCCAGGTCTCAGGAGGTAGAGGCAGGTGGATCTCTGTGAGTTTTGAGGCCAACTAGTGCTACATGGTTAGACCCTATCTCAGAAAAACAAACAAACAAAAAAAAAATAGAGAAAATAAAATGAAAGTAAAAATAGCTAGTATAAACTGGGTGTGGTGGCGCATGCCTTTAATCCTAGTACTTGGGAGGCAGAGGCAGGCGGATCTTTGTGAGTTCAAGGCCAGCCTGGTCTACACATAGTGAGTTCCAGGACATCTGGAGCTACAGGGAGACCCTGTCTCAAAAAAAGTATAAAAGATAATAAAAATAAAGTATAAATGCTCTGAGAGTGGTTTGTTACTACGGTGCTCAGAAATTGATGTAGTTGAAGACAAGCATCGCCCAGCTGTGCTGGTGCCCGCATGGACGTGTCCTCAGAAGACGTGTGCATGAGTTTGAGGTGAAAAATAACATCTGAGTTTAGCTGAAGTTCTGTAGAACAGGAGGTGGTTGGAAGCGCCTCACAGGGTCCTTTCCTTCCAGGCTGAAGGGATTTTTTGATGTGGTGTCATTTGTAAATTGGTGAAATCACCAGTTTTAGCTGCCGTTCATTTAGTTATTTACCTTTTAGAAGGAAAGGAAACTGTGGGAAAACATAACTGATTTTGAATTCTTTTAGTCATTTTTAATTTTTTTAATGATTTTTTAAATGAGTACATTTATTTGTGTGTGTGCGTGCGTGTGTGCGCAGGTCACAGTACGTGCAGAGGTCAGAAGAAAACTTTTCAGGCTAGCTAGACGCCTCGGCAGTTAAGAGCACTGGCTACTCTTGCAGAGGACCTGGGTTCAATTCCCAGCACCCACATGGCTGTTAACAACTGTTCTTGACTCCAGTTCCAGGGGACTCAGTCAGTGCTCTTAACCGCTGAGCCATCTCTCCAGCTAGATGTTATATTTAGAATAAACATAAATCGAATACCAGAGTTCCTGCTCCACAAATCCCAGTGAGCAAAGAAAGGAACTGAATCTTTAAGTTGGACCTTTATTCAGAGTGCAGCTATTTGAGAAGGTAGTAAATTAACACCCAGAGATCTCCAAGCAGCAAACTTTATAAAGAGTGAAAACAGGCCGGGCGTGGTGGCGCACGCCTTTAAAAATTTTTTTTTATTAATTTTATTTATTTCTGTATGTGTAATGTACTGTCTGCGTGCAAGTCTGTGCACCCGTGCTGCGGAGGTCAGAAGAGGATGTCGGATTCCCCTGGAACTGGTGTTCTCCTGGAATTGGAGTTTCAGACGGTTCTCGGCCGCCATGTGGATGCTGGGGATCGAACCCGGGTCCTCTGCAAGAGCGGTC
>VZQC01006864.1:940475-961477 GCA_009823505.1 Rhizomys pruinosus
CTGCTGCTGAGAAGGCTCTTCCATGTCTCTCTGTGGGACAGGTTCATGGAATCCAAGAGGTGGCACCAGCGGCCATCTCTGTGAGTTCTCAAATTCTTGAGGTAGAATCTCTTTTCTCTCTATCCCCACATGGCAGCGTGGCTCCCTACTCTACCCATCAGGCCACTGGCCCATCTGTGTCCGGACAATACTTCACGTGATGAAAAAAGCTAGGGCTGCAGGGTCAGTCAGACCTAGGCTGGACTCTGCCTGCGTTTTATGCACCGTTCCCGCTCCGTCTCAGCTTCTCTAGAAGGTGGCACCGAGGAAATGCCTGCGGGTTCCCATATATGCGAGTAAAGGAAAGCACACAAAATGAAGAGGACGAGGGCTTGAGCTAGAACCCCAGGAAATAGCCTTGTCTGAAAGAGCGAGGAGAGGAAAAGGAGCCCCAAAGAGCCTGGAAAGTGGAGAAAGGGGATGGGAAAGCTCAGGGTCAGAACCAAGGAAAGAGCAGGCAGATGTCTTTATCGTGCTCTTGGTGCGGGGTTGGACTAACCAGGATTGGGACTCAGAGAGGTCACAGAAGCGGATTTCGTTCTGTGGGGCAGAATGCAGGTTGCTAGATCACTGAGTAGGAATGAAACTGTAGGGGCACGGGGAGGGTAAAGCCTAATTCGGGCTGCATTCTCACGGATGGACGCAGGCAAGGCTCTGCTGGGTATCTGGGAAATTTAAGAATCGTCTTGCTCATAAGTACCTGTCTTAGGAAATTCCATACCCACAAGATGCCATCTGTCTGGTAGTGAGTCCTGAATGAGGTTCAGGTTGACCATCAGCTGTGTGTCTTCTCTAACTGGTCTTAACGAAGAGGATCAATATGTTTTAATGGAACAATAAAGCAGAGATACACATATGTTTATTGTTTTCCTGGACCCTAGCCTGTGCTTTATCTTGTTTTATACTGATATATATATATATATATTTTTTTTTTTTGTCTTTTTGAGACAGGGTCTCCCTGTAGCCCCAGCTGTCCTGGAACTCACTCTGTAGACCAGGCTGGCCTTGAACTCACAAAGATCCCCCTGCCTCTGCCTCCCATGTGCTAGGATTAAAGGCATGCACCACCACGCCCGGGACCCTGTTATATTTTACAGAAAAAATATAATTCATGGATTAACATACCATCCAAACATCTGTGACTGTACCAAAGTAACCTACCATAACAATTAGTACTGTCTAAAACCTATATATCTAATTACTTTTGCTTCATTAGTAGGATTGAAAGGTTATTCCTGGACAAACTGTCAGCCCATGAAAGGTAACAGCCAGAACTGACCAGAGTCCAAAATGACAGCTCCAGAGAAAGTAGTCTGTTTTGCTTCTTGTCCACCTGTGCCCCTTTTCTAAGCCTAGGGAACAATCTGCAGAAGAGGGGGCATGATAGAATGTAAGGGCTGCGATTGGGGTGAATGGTGAAACTACAGCAATATAGACTGGACACTTATTTGATCAACTTGATTATACATACGAGCCCCCCAAGCTGGATGGTGGGAGCCTTGGGCTGTGTGAGTTTGGGCACAACTACTTGCAAATTGGAATGATGAAGGATTTCATGATTCCAATGGAATGAAGGATGCGTGTAACCATAAATTATTACTTATTAAAAAATGAAAAAAAAGAAGTAATAGAAGAAAAAAATAAACTAAAATTGAAAACAACAACAACAACAATAACAACAAAAAGAATTGCAACCAAAGTCTGGAAGAGGAAAGGCTTGCAGCTGCACATGTCTTCTACTCTCTGTTTGTGCTTATAATGGCCAGGGTGCATTTTTGAGGTATCTAGACACCAAGATGAAGTCTGTTCCTTCTGGAAGTTGATGGGAGCTGACATCATGAGTATCCAGAGTGCAAAATCAAGGCCACAGAGCAGAAGAGAGAAGCTCACCTTACCCGCCCCAGCTCCAGAAAGGTAGGATTGAAGGAGAGGCTAAGAGAGTTGAGTCTTGGACCAAGTTCACTCTCAGTGAACTTCGCCCTATTCTTCACTGCATCACAAAAGAGAGCTCTTCAATCTCATCCTTAGTCTTGAAAACTCCCACGAGTTCCTCTGTCAGGTAAACTGAAATGCTTTCAGAACAACTGCATTTGCTCGAGCTAGGGGTCGCCTTCCCTTCTCTATACACATATTATTTGCTCATATAAGGTGTATTAGTGTTATATCATCCATTAGAATATGGTATATCTGGGGCTGGAGAGATAGCCTAGCAGTTAAGAGCACCGAGTGCTCTTGCAGAGGACCCGGGTTTGATCCCCAGCACCCACATGGCAGCTAAGAACCGTCTGTAACTCCAATTCCAGGAGAACTCCAGTTCCAGGGGAATCCGAGACCCTCTTCTGACCTCCACGGCATTGCACGACACTGGTGCACAAACCTACATGCAGACAGTACATTCATACACATACAAAAAAAAATAGAATGTGGTATCTCAATATCCCAGTGATAAATTATTTCATTAATGAACACTTCTATAAAATGTTGAGATGATGTCCTTAACCTAGGAGCCTGTCGTGTGTTGCAGAATTTCACCTGCCCAGATCCTAGTCATAAAGGGATGCTGTCCTATATCCTTCAAGAAGGGACTTTCCAGCCATCGTAGCTCGTCGCCCCTCTACTGTATATGCACCTCTGCTAGCTTCTGCAACTTCCTTCTTCTCTTCCAATTCCTCTTTCCCTTCCTTTCCCTTTCTTTGTGGATGCTGCTTTTCCTCTGCAGTGTGGCAGAACCCTATGTTGTTCTAAGTCACTCACTGGCCTTAGGTGGAAATTCTTTTCTCTACCCACAAGTGCCCTCCCCAGAGGTGCAGAGATGGCCCTGCATCTTCTACCACTGAGCTCTGCTAGGCTGCACTGGGTTCAACAGTTAAGGACTTGGAAAAGTTTTAGATTTAGAAGAGGCTATGTGTGAAGTACAGTGTCCCTGGCATTGCACAACACGGGTGCACAGACCTACATGCAGACAGTACATTCATACACATAAATAAAAAAAAATCAAGTATGAAAGGACATAGCAACCTTCATAAAAGTACAATGAATACAGGTATTGGGGTAAA
Organism: Rhizomys pruinosus; assembly: GCA_009823505.1. Lineage (NCBI taxonomy): Eukaryota > Metazoa > Chordata > Mammalia > Rodentia > Spalacidae > Rhizomys > Rhizomys pruinosus. The sequence continues at coordinate 943,571 of VZQC01006864.1, forward strand.
TGGAAGTAGGTATTTGGAAGGAGAAATAATGGATCAAACAGAATAAAAATAATGGCCTATTATTGTTATATTGCTTGGAGCATTGCACTGTGGGACAACTGAGTGGATGTTATCTGTTTTTTCTTCTCTATCTCAGATTGAGTTGATCTCTTTACTCAAATTATCGAGACATCAGTCTCCCATTGGTAGAGTTTGTTCAGGAGTAACGTCTAATTCAGCTCTGACTTTCCATCTCATCGCTTCTGTAGAAGAAACTTCCTGACTCTTTTGGTACTCTAGGAAGGCCCCCTAATGACAGAGAATGGTTAATTTAATGGCAGAACTAATCCACAGTGACCCATTGTTGTTACATTGTGAGTAGTATTGATTGATTTTTGAGCCAGGCAGTCCTCACAGCATGAGTTGGCCTTTCTTGAGGAGAGAGAATTGGATCTGAACCACAGCATATGGTGTTTCCCCCCCTCTAATTTCTTCTTAGAGTGGAAGTGTGTGATATATGCACATCTCTGCTAGACTTTTGGGATGATATGGCCCAGGTATAAATGTTATCTGTGTTTTTTTCTCTGTCTCAGATTGAGTTGATCTCCATACCCAGTCATGGAGACATCAGTCACCCTCTGTTAGAGTTCATGTGGATTCTAACCTAACTCAGGATTAGACCCTGACTTTCCATCTCATCACTTACTCCTCTGTGGAAATAACATCATCCACTGATCATCAACCTTCTGAAAAGAGGGTGGCATGGAAGGAAGAGGTCTTCGTCCTTTACAACAAATACCTTGTTGGGCCCTGTGGGCCCTAGAGAATGCGGCCTACTGTAACCCCCTGAGCCTGACTAGAGTTTAGCGACCTGTCTCTGGCTGGTCACTTCCGAATAGGAGTGACTCAGCATAGCCCAACCTGAAAACGCCTACAACTGATGTGGCGAGTTACTATTGGCCCAAATCTATCCCCCCCACTCTATGTATCTCCTCTCCCGCCTTCCTTTCTCCACCCCTTCCACCAAGTATATATAAGCTGCTGCCTGAGGCAATAAAGTGAGTCCTTGCTTTGATGAGACTCCCGACACTCACCATCCTGCTCAGCCCCAGAGGAGAGACAGGCTGGCCCAGGCTCTCCTCTCTGCCCTACCTGCCGGAGGACCCAGCAATACCTCATGTGAGACACCTAGTTTCTGCTTCCTTTCCCATGACTGACACCTCACTTATTTTGCCCTCATGTTTATTCATGGTTCTCACAGCTGTGAAGAGTAGGGAATGCTACAGTGTCGTCCATATTCATCATTTTACCTGGCTGCTCCTTCTCATTGGTTGTCCTTGCCGTTCAAGATGTGAGGACCAGGCTGGTAGTATCATGACTTAGCAATTTCATGAACAGAGACTTAGTTTGTTGACCTATGCTCACATGGCCCAGATGTTAGACAACATGGTTGGCAGTTAAACAGAATGTGTTCTGTATTGAAGAATGTTTTGTTGTCCTTTCTCTACCAAGGCAAACGGTCACACCATTACTGCTGATTTCTAGCAGTGCCCAAATTCCTCACCTCTACTCATTCTGTAGCAAATTAAGTGACATAGGAAAAATTTTCTTCTTAATTTTTACTATCACACAAATGACCAAATAGCTATGGATCACCTGAAGTCTATGTGGTTCATCACAATAAGGCTGTTCTCTGAGTTAATTCATCATCTTGGGGGTAGGCAGCATAAATAGAACATTGCAGGACTGTCACCACAGAAAAACTTCTGAAGAGTTAGTGACATGCAGGGAGGGAATGATGTTAGATTCTTTTCTTATTTAAAGATTTTTTTTTTTAGTGTATGTGTGTGTGTGTATGTGTGTGTGTGTGCGTGCGCGCGCGCGCATGTGTTTGTTGTGCCAGTGGAGGCCAGAAGAGGGCGTCAGATCTCCTGGAGCTGTAGTTACAGGTACTTTTTAGCCACCTGATGTGGGTGCTGGAAACTGAACCAGGGTCCTCTGAAAGAGCAGCAAGTACTCTTAACCACTGAGCCAGCTCTCCAGACTGATGTTAAATTCTTATTAATCATTTCTGGTCTTGTCTTTAGTAATAACAAGACATTTAAAAAGAGTAGCATTTGACCATAAGAATCTCAGTGGCTCAGGAGCTATTTCCCCACACGTGATTTTGTTGATCTTCACAGATCTGTATGCTCTGCACTCAGGTTATACAGAGAAGGTTATACAGATGTTTGTGGTTGAGAGATGAGTTCCTGTTCTATAGTTTGCAGTACACGTCAGGTTGTGTGGTGCCTGCTTCAGGGCTAATTCTAAACATAGGTTCACTTTGGTTTCCATTTAGTGTTCTCAGAGTTGAAGGCAGTCTTTTGAGACCATGGTGGTGAGACAGTCTATGACTTGGTGGATTCTTATTATTATATGTTTTGAAGAGGCAAAATACACATTTCAGGTAGAATTCAGATAGCAACAAAAGAGAAATTTGGTTATAAAGTTTCCTCTCCATTCCTCTTCCCCCCAAAGACACTCTTGTCAGGTCCTTATCTGTCCTCCCAGCAGTTATGTACATACCCATTGGTTACATCACAGAGGGTTTTTTTTTTTTTTTTAGTCATATAGACCTTTCAAGCAGGATTCCTAACTACAGTAGTGAATACTTGTTTCTGGGATTGACTTGAGCATCATAGGAGGATAGCAGCATCCGTGGTTTCCACGTATGTACTAGGTGCCAGCAGCAGCTCTCCCTGGGCTCTCTGGGCTGCAGTGCTGTCCTGGCTGAGAACTAACATGCTAAACCACAGTATGAGGAAGGGTCTATATTGTGATTTGAGAGTGGAGAAAAGTGAGCAATTATTTGTTTCCTTTTTTTAAGCTTAGAAGTATGGCCTGTTTCCTTGAAGTTCCGGTCCTTCCTTTAGTGCCATCCTGAGCCTCCTGACTGCTGGCACGACAGGCAAGTACCACCATGTGTGCTTCTTGGTCACCTTTTTTGATACCTGGTGCTTATTGCCTTGTTCCTTGTTTAGGAGAAGAGTGTAGGGTCTTTCAGAGTTTGTCTCTTCTTACCATGGGCCCTCTGAAGCCTTTTTTTTTTTTTTTTTTTTAACAGGGACTGCATTACCTTGGGGTCTTGGGGACATCTTGCATTTTAATCATTCCATTCTCTTTCCTTACTCTTTACTTGAAAAACTTCCAAAATACTGTGACCATCTATCACCATCCCAAGAAAAAGAACACCCTCAAGGTGGGTCTTCGTTTTCACTGTGGTCCATCTAAAAGCTTCAGAGCAGCACAGGGCAGCTGAGATGAAAGCCACAGATCCTGAGCTTGAGAACCGTAAGAAGAGCTGAGGTGCCTTCCGGCGCAGGGCAGAGGAGAGGGATGAGAGGGAAGGCAGCGCCGAGGGTCGGGGTTCGAATCATGTTTGAGGCCCTGCTGCCACTCATGACCTAAGTCTTTTTTCTTTCTGTTTTGTAGGTCAGATTTTTAAAAACATCATTTTCCATTAAGCTGAGGAACTCAAGACCAAACTCCTGAAAAGATTCACCAAGGAATATGAGCAGTATACAGCAGATAAGGCCAGTGTTAACAGCACTGAAGCAGAAGGGAAGGATGTCTGCTTGGGCTGTGCCCTGGGACTGTGCTGTTCTATCAATGGCATCTGTGCCTTTAACATACCAGTTCATTTAGAGTGGAGGAAGGGGACACAAAGGCCAGTAACTGAAGAACGTAGAACTCTAAGTGATGAGGTGGGATATTCTAACAGATTTAGCTTGCTTTTCCAAGTGGGTAACTTGAGAGACAGGCAGTGATTGCTTCTTTGTGATATCTAGAACAAGAAACCTGACCACTGTGAAAATTCCCACCATAAGTTTCCCAGCTTATCTGTGGTTGTATATGAAGCCGCTGATAGTGATTGGTCTTTCTAGAGGAATTCATCAAGTCTTGTTGGAAAGAGTTAGTTTAAGCTCGTGGCTCTGCAGTGCTTCTGGGCCAGGCAGGAATACACGCTGAGGGTACTGACACACTATTGTGTCCCTGTCTGCTGGGCTGTTCTGCACATTGGTGTTGGCAAGCAGCAAAGAGTCTGAAAAGCTCTGAGATTTTCTAAGGAACATTTCTAAGGAACCTGGTCAGAGAAAGGAGCTTATGACTTGATATTTTATAGAATTATAAATGTCACTAACCTCAAGAGACCAGAACAATTTTGGAGGCTTTATTTTTTTGTTGCGATTTACTAGAACCCCCACCCACCCACCCAGAGAACAGATATAATGTTGGTTGTAGTTTTATTATTCAGCCTTGCTTGAGATACAGAATTTATATATTGGTACAAGGTCAAACAGAATCATAGGTGATAGGCTATAATAAAGTACAGGGCTGGAGAGACACCTTGGGGTCTAAAGCAATTGTCAGGCAAGTATGAGGACCTGAGTTCTATCCTCAGAACTCATGCAAAAAAATATTAAAAAGCAGCCGGGTGTGGTGGCACACACCTTTAATCCCAGCACTTGGGAGGCAGAGGCAGGCGGATCTTTGTGAGTTCAAGGCCAGCCTGGTCTACAAAGTGAGTTCCAGGACAGCTGACCCTGTCTCAGAAAGACAAAAAATATATATATTAAAAAGCCAGGCATAATGATGTACGCTTATAATCTCAACGCTGAGGAGGTAGAGACAGGCTGAGTCCTGGGGCTTGCTGGGCATCCAGCCTAGACAAATGGAAGAATTCCAGACCAGTGAGAGACCCTGTCTCATAAAAAGTGGACCATGTCTGAGACTAACCCTCAAAATTGACTTCTAAGCTCCACACAGTGGTATACACATGCATATGCACACACATATGAACATTCGCACACATGCCTAAACACAAATACACATACAAACACATAGATATATGCATACACATATAAAACATCCAAGAAATGAAGTTCAGCAGAGTACCAAGAAGACAGAGACTTCTTCTGTCTTTGAAAATATCTACCATTCAGTAGAGCAGAGGTGTGATTGTGTTCCATGCTCTGGGAGTATCAGGAGAAGCGTGAATTCTGGGTTTATAAATCAGACCAGAGAAGAACTACATTTTGGACACCTCTGTTCTGAAAAGGCCTTTTCTTCCGAGATATGAAATGTTAGCCTAAATACCTTCCTCTGTAGAAGAAAGAGGAGGAATTTGCTCAAAAAGTTGTCTTCTGGGAAGAACCAGAACAACTGCAGTGATAACTTTCCAAAGACTTTGGCCCAATTGGGTCACTGGTCCCTGATAAGGACTTTGTGAAGATGCCCCCATAGCACTGGGATCAGTTACACAGGATGAAACATGTTACATAGATGCCACACAAGCTACGTCACTACTAGTTAATGATGTCAAAAGTCCTATTGAAGATGTATGTGGCTCCTGCTATAGCTGGCTCGGCCAGGCAAGCTACAGAAAATGTCATGACAATGAGGCAAGGTTAGAGGACACTGGCTCCTCACCTGGAAAAGCTTTGTGAAGATATGGTACCCACATCATCTGTGTCAATCCCACAGGCTTCAGCCTATAACACAAGACACTATGTCAGTGACATCACCATGGGTTGGTATCTTGGAAAAGCCTTGTATAGATGTGGTCCCCACCACATGTAGGCCAGAATGGAACATAATAAGGTAAGTCAATGCTGGTGGACAGGTCCCTGGGACCCAGAGCAACATAGGAAATGATGAGTCTGTTTATTGATGTCCTCTTCCATCTCATGTGCTACCGTGGTCCCACTTACTCGGTTCTGGTGGCAGAACCCCATGGAGTAAGCACTGTCTTACGGTATCCTGCCACACCTACTCTCTTATAAAAATGGCCTTTAACTTCTGTTAAGCCAGGTTAGCTTTCTGAAAAATTCTTGGAAGTCAGACCCTCAGCTTTATTTAAGGTTCAGTGAACTAAAGCTCATTTGTTAGAACCTGCTTTGAAATGCATTGCAGCATGGAGCAAATAGGGACTGAGCGGGCGTGGTACTGAATTGTGGAAACAGTCCTAATCCTTAAGGAGATTTGTCAACCCAAACTCTGGGTGGGAGGTGACAACTCAGTTTAGCCATAAAAGCCATTGAACATCTTCCCCCTCTTAACAACTGGTGATCAAGAAAATGGGTGGAATAATGAGAATACCTTACTAGGTTAAAAAATGTGAGAGTAAGAATTGACTTCTGGGGCTGGAGAGATGGCCTAGGGGTTAGGAGCACCAACTGCTCTTGCAGAGGACCTGGGTTCGATCCCCAGCACCCACATGGCGGCTAAGAACCGTCTTTGACTCCAGTTCCAGGGGAATCTGATGCCCTCTTCTGACCTCCGCAGCATTGCACGACACGGGTGCACAGACCTACATGCAGACAGTACATTCATACACATATGAAAATAAAATAAAATAAAATAAAAAAAGAATTGACTTCTGAGTACCAGTCATTTAAGGAAGCCAGCTGTTCAGAGAATCCCCTTTCAGATACTTGTGGGAAGGGAAGGAGGCTGGGCCCTGAGGTTTGCCCTTCGGGCCTCCCACCTCCAACATCCTCTCCCTCTGCTGTTCCTTTCTACACATTCTAGTTCTGCCGAACACTCCTAGAAGTTCTTACCAGAGGCCTCTTAGCATTTGCCTTCTATCTAGACTCTGTCTCTGCCTTCCTGTTTTTCTTGAAGTTTCTCCCTTCCGTCAGATTGATTCAATCTTCCATAAAACTCCCAGAGCTTTATTTCTAGTACAATTTAGATCATTTCCCTGATAGTGCCATCATTTATCAACAACTAGATTTTTAACTTCCTGCAAGTGAGGCCTTGAGATGTTCTCCTATTTGTCTTCCCTGAGCTGAGCACAGTATCTGCAACAGAATGTTCTGGGTCAATACTGGATTGAAAGGAGGACTTATCCCACCATCCATGGACATGGTCTTCAGCCGTCTATCCCTCTGTCTGGAGGTTTGCTGTCTCCTCTCTGCCGGTTCAGATCTTGCTGTCAAATGTGCAGGTGTGGCACTTGCTTTTGTATTCTTTTTAAAAATAGGAAATAATGGCCAAGGATCTTCCTACCTAGCTTGCTGGTTCCCATTGAGCTGCTTTGTGGAGTTCATGAAAAGGTGTGCTCTGGGTATTGTGAAAGTCTTTTTTAATTAATTGATTAATTAATTAATTAATTAATTTTATCTTATATTTTTTATTTTTTGGTCTACAGGGTCTCCTTGTAGCCTCAGCTTGTCTGGAACTTACTATGCAGACCAGAGATCTGTCTGGCTCTGCCTCCCGAGTGCTGGGATTAAAGGCATGCCACATGCCTGGCCCTGTGAGCTGCTTTCTTAACGCCTTCTTGGGGAATAAGACTATGAATTTTTTTCTTGAGGGATGGCAGAGCTTGACATTTAAATGTACTAAATTTAATTTAAAAGACTAAATTTACAAGTAAATATCTGCCCCAGTCACTTCCCTGTGCTACTATTCTTTGAAAGTCATGCTTTCTGATAACCTTGTGGCACAAAGGAGAGATGAAGTTAACAGAATATTCCAGGTCAATGAGAATATTGTTTTTTCACACTGTGTTAGCTTTTGCTAAGGAATTTCCAAAGAGGGCTGGGGAGATGGCTTAGCGGATAAAATGCTTGCTTGAGGTTGAATCCCTAGAACCCAATAAAAATGGGACATGGTACAACCTATCTTAGTCCCATTGCTCTTAAGAGGATGAAGGGTGGAAATCGAATTTCTGGAACTTCCCAGCCCAGCCAGCCTGGCATACACAGCAGCATAAAAGGGAAACAGGTTTCCAACAAGGCAGACACTGAGGGCATCCTCTGACATCCATGTGTGTGTTGCGTGGCATCTGTATGTTTATACTGATGCATGAACATGCTCGTTCTCAAACACGCAAAACATCATAAATATATCCATATGACATGTGGAAACACAACACAAAAGTGTTTTTTTCTCAAAATATCTCAGAAAAAGGAAATTCTCAAATGTCTCACAAAGTTTTTGTTGTTTTGTTTTTGTTTGTATTTGGTTTGCTGCGTTTTATTTTGTAACGATTTGTAGCCTCACTTATCTGGAAATTGAGATCCTCTTGCCTTCCAAATGTTACAGTTATAGGTATGTCCACCATGCCTCTCTTTGGGGGAACATTTTAAAAATAGTAGTTGAATGTAAGCCTTTAATCCCAGTACTCCAGAGGTAGAGGCAGAGGCAGGCAGATCTCTGTGAGTTCAAGGTCGGCCTGGTCTACAGAGGAGTTCCAGGCCAGCTGGGGCTACAGGAAAACCCTGTCTCAAAAAGACCAAAAGAAAAAATAGTTGATCTTAGTCTTACCTTGAATGATAAGACCTCCTCTTTTTGAAATATCAAGAACATCAAACAAAAAGGTGAGACTTATGACACAAGATATGCCTCTCTGGCTCTGATCTAGTGACATCAAGAATCCACACACTTCCAAGACACAATGGAGGGACAGAGGTAAGATGGTCAGTTTTACTTCAGAAGGGAGAAGTAAACACAATGGGTCCCCACTTAATCCAGAACCCAGTTTCTGTGGCTTTTCTGGCTTAGTTACCCAACCGCTATCACAGGTTAAGTCTTAGCCCTCAGCTCCCCCGCCTGCAGTAGCACACTAACAGCCCTGCCGTTCTAGAGTCTCAAGAGGCTGTCCCGCTCTATACCACTGCCCTAGAGTGGACTCTCCGTGGTTCTCCCTCTTGTGGACAAACTACCTAGGTTCCCTGGTTGACTACATCATTCTTTGAAATCCAGGTGAAGGTCCCCACAGCCTCACAGCTATTAGGGGAATTGATAAAGACCCCCCCACTCCTGCAATATTATAAAGACTGAATAGTCAACAGCAGGTCCTCTGTAAGGTGGAGACTCTGGAACAGAGGGTTTTTTTTTTAATTTTTTATTTATTTTATTTATTTTTGTATGTGTATGAATGTACTGTCTGCATGCAAGTTGCATGCAAGTTTGTGCACCCGTGTCGTGCAATGCCGCGGAGGTCAGAAGAGGGTGTCAGATTCCCCTGGAACTGGAGTTCTCCTGGAATTGGAGTTTCAGACGGTTCTCGGCCACCATGTGGGTGCTGGGGATTGAACCCGGGTCCTCTGCAAGAGCGGTCGGCGCTCTTAACCACTAGGCCATCTCTCCAGCCCCAGAGGGTTTTTTTAACCCCTTTTTGCTGCTGCGTTCAGTTTGGAGAGCTGCTCCCAGGCTGAAGCTGCGGGAATCCCGATCTAGCATTTCTCTTGCAGGGGCGTCAGTAACCAGTACTGCCTGAGGAGACTTGGGCCCGTGGGCTCAGAGTTGCTTCCCCCTTGTCCATGGCAGTGGCCACAACTGAGCCTGCAGCACAGATTGTGCCCCATTGTGCCCCCGAATCTCTCCTTGACATTTCTGGACTCTGCCAGAGCCCATACCATAAGAAGAAGCTTGTGGGGTGCTCTGTGGAATACTGATAAGGAAAAGCAAACTCCTTCCTAAAATAAGACTATCTCTTCCAGCTTGTCTTCTTGTGACTCTCAGAGAAGGCATCCAGGGTCTGACTTTGTGCAAATATTTCCACAGAAGGGACTGGGCCATTTGACTTGGTCACCTTGAATTGGTGACTTAGTATTTAGTTGCTTTTCAGAGTCCCTAGAATGGAACTGATCATTTTTTTTTTCTTTTTTCTTTTTGATATTTTCGAGACAGGGTCTCCCTGTGGCCCCAGCTGTCCTGGAACTCACTCTGTAGACCAGGCTGGCCTTGAACTCACAAAGATCCGCCTGCCTCTGCCTCCCAAGTGCTAGGATTAGAGGCGTGCACCACCATGCCCAGCTGGAACTGATCATTTTTATGCTGTAATTAGAAGTTCTTCATTCTGGTCAAGCCTGGTGGCTCATGCCTCTAATCCCAGCCCTCGGGAATCTGAGGTTGGAGACTTTCCACTAGTTTGAGGCCAGCCTGTGCTACAATAGTAAATTCCAAGCCATTCTAGGATACAGAGTGAGAGCTTGTCTGGGGGGGGGGGGAGAAAAAAGGAAGATAGGAAGGAAGAAAAGGAGGGAAGAAGGAAAGGAAGGAAGGAAGGTAGGGAAGGAAGACTTAGTTCTAAACCGAGCAAGAAGATTCACTCGTTCGTTACCTACCCTGTTCTGAGCACCTGCTTAGTGGTGGGGCTGGGGATATAAAGTAATGAAAGACGTGTATGTCCACAAGAAGTGTTGAGACACTGCAGAGATGGGAGATACAGCAAGGGATGAAGAGCATGCTGAAGAGTGTGGACACTAGGAACGTTGAGCAGGGAAAGCTCACTGAGTGCAGAGCTTAAAGAACCCATCCTCACTGCTGAGTGAATCAGTGAGTGAGGTGGAATAGACTTCACCTGGGTCTCAGAGAATGAGAAGGACCGAACAGGGAAGCTGCTTCAGACATGCAGAGAACAGGGATGGGCCTCTCCCCAGAGCCTCTCGAGATCCCTAAGCAGACCTATTTGGCTGCTGCAGGAAATCTTCATCACCGTGCCTTTATGGAGTACCCAGTGGTGCGTGTGAGCAGGCAAGGCTGTGAACCACCGAGGGGGAGGATTCCAGAGAAAACAAAGACCTCGAGGCTGGAGGAGCATGGCTTCACGTGGGGTAGACGTTTTACTGTTCACTTTAAGCAGAGTGGGTGAGAGCATGCCGGGGGAATTGTGACCATTTGTTTTCTCCTTTGCAGGTGACAGTACCTGGTGTGTTTGTTCTTGTCAATTTGACACAGAGTTACCTGGGAAGAGGGAATCATTGAGGAATCAGACTGGCCTGTGGGGACTTTTGTTTTGTTTTGAGACAGGGTCTCCCTGTAGCCCCAGCTAGCCTGGAACTCACTATGTAGATGGAGCTGGCCTGGATCTCACAGAGATCCACCTGATTCTGCTGGGATTAAAGCATGTGCCACCGTGCCTGGCTCCCTGGTTTGCAGGGCATTTTCTTGATTACTAATTGATGCAGGAGGCCCCAGCCCACTGTGGTAAGTGGGCCTGAGCTGGGTAAGAAAGGTAGCTGAGCAGGCTGGGGGAAGTAGGCCAGTAGGTAGTGCTCCTCCCCGGGCTTTGCTTGAGTTCCTGCTTTGGTTTCTCTTAATGACGCACCATCACGTGCATGTGTAAGTCAAGTAAATTCTTTCCTCCCTAAGTTGGTTTTTGGTCACAGTGTTTATTATAGCAACAGAAAGCAAAGTAGAATACCTGGTAACTAATGCCATCGTGACCTCACGAGAGCATAGGCTTCAACTATTGTACAGCTCAAAACTGGGAAGAAATCTTTTTTCATTCAGGAAGAGCCGGGCTTCTGGCCTTAGGTTGGATCCGTGGACGCAACTCTGACCTCTCTTTCCCCTTGTTGTCCTGTTAGAAAAACACTACTCAGTTCATTTTTGGAACAGAGAAATATCTAATCCAGTTTATTCATCTCTCCCATCTCTGAGTGCGGTTCTCAGCACCCTTGACTGCTGGAGTCCCAGTATTGATTCACGAGCAATATCAAGGGTTTTTACATTTCTTCTGAACTTTATCATTGGCTGTTTACATTGTCCCTAATTTTAAAATCAAACAAACCCTCAATAACTAACAAAATAAAATTTATCTCAGCAATTTTCAATAATATAATACTTTGTTTTGTACTATATAGGTACCATATTATGTTAAAAATACCTTCAATTTTCAAGAGTCTCTTCATATGTTTACAGTTCTGGGAAGGAACTTACTGTGAATTGCAAATGCATTTCTCATTGTTGCAAAGGGCTCTCTACTGAAGAGGAGGTTGGAGCCAGCTGCCCAGAGAGCCCTTGACCCCACGTTCCTTGGTGGACCCTGAGAATCCTCTGGTTTGCTTTATCTCCTCAGCATTTCTGTCTAGTGTGGATTTGCATATACCCTGTGCTTACCAAGAAATGGTTCCGGAGTCCATAGCAGTCGTGTTCTCCCCTACATACAGTGAGAACATGGGACACGGTTCTGGGTGTTACAAGGAGCAAAAGGTCTTTATTGTTGAGCCCTTTCCACTAAAAAAAAAATCCATAAGTTACAGTATTATGTGCCTGCCCTAAAAGGCTCCTTTCAGCCCCATGTTCTGATAAACCAAACTTACTCTTTTAAAAGATGTCTTAGAGACAAATTTGTTGCTTTTCTAAGAAAAACCTCAAGAAATTTGAACTATTTGATTTGAAGTGCTGGGCATCTCAAGAGTTCAGGGTTCAAGAATTATACCAAAAAAACGCTATCTCCGGGTGTTATTTCTTTTTCCTCCCAATTCTTGTATTTACTCTGAATTCAGCATCATTGGTGTGGAGCAGTAATTCAGTCCTTCCTCTTTTCCTTTTAATTAATTTTGTCCTCTTGATGTGATTCTGCAGGGCCTTGTAGACTGTTTTCACCATTATTTTTTGTTCTGCCTGTTCATTGGGCTTCAGATTAATCTCAATTGATCCAACTAATTGCTTTGATTTTTTTAATTTCCTATTCCTTTCTGTTGTTGAATTACTCTAGGGAATTTTTCACTTTAGTTAAAATTTTCAACAAGAATTTCTGTTTAATTCCTATTTATAATACCAGTATCCTGTGTGTGTGTCTGATGTATGTGTGTGTGCATGTGTGTGCTTGTACATGTGTGCATGTGTGTGGGAGAGAGGGCTAGGGTGCATGACAGGAATGATGAGTGTTAACTGTGAGGAGACACCTTGGTTTGCCCGTGAGCCTGCCTTTTCTCATTTCAGACCTGGACTGTTTAACAACTTATATCTTGAAAGAATTACCATTCTACCTTCTCTGAGGGTTTTGTCCACACAGAAGAGGAACACAACGGTGTGCTTATCTATGGAGAAGAAATCAATGCCATGTTACAGCAAGAAGAGTGAGAGCTGATGAGCTACATGGTCCTTTCTGACCCTTCTAGATCCATCCTTGTCACTTCCTTCTCAGAGCTCCTTAATCACCATGGACCAAGGAAGCAGTGTGCGGTAGAACTGGGTTTGCATCTCAGTGACTTTGTGTCTTTGAGGGCTAGCTGCCCTTCTTGGGTCTTTCAGGACCTGATATGTGAGGATAGCAAAACTTTATAGGGTTAATGAGATTAAAGTAGGGCCTGGAGGGAAATTCAGTGACAGAACATGTGCTTAGCATGCATGAGGCAGAGGGCTCAATGCTCAGCACCACGGGGAAAAAGAATGCGCAGAAAGCACTTAATGCTTTAGCTGGCTTGCTAGACAGTAATTTCATTCTTTATTGGTTGCTGTTTGAGTAGGAGATTTGAATGCAAAGGAACAACCCATCCATGTAAGACAGGTAAATAAAGGCTATTTCATTCTATATTTTTGCCCGATACATTTTGATGACCTCTCTAGGAAGCTGATGTTTCCCCTAGCTTGTGTTTCATGAATAACAGGTTTAAGTGATGAGCTCAGTGGGTTTCGTCTCACTTTCAGATCTAGTAGGATCCTGCTGCCGTACTCCAGACCAGTCCGAACTTTTCTATTACTTTTGGGTTCAGACAAGAGAGCAACATAGAAAAAAGAATCAGAGCTGCAGAAAACAGTGGAGGATGTGTAGAAGAGAGACTCAAATGAGAGCTGATTTCAAGTAGTAGAACAGTGGTATAACTCTGCATGTGTGTCTCCATGTGTGTGCAAGCACATGCGAGTATCTATCTATCTATCTATCTATCTATCTATCTATCATCTATCTATCTTGCTTTTGGTATACTTCATACTGCCCCTAACACTAAAATTAAGACTTCATGGAATAACAGGTTGGAAAAAATATTTTTTCTTGTTAACACTTTAAAAATATTCTATTTATTTTTAATTTATGTGTATGAGTGTATTGCTTACATGTATATAAGTGTACCTGTGCCATGCAATGCCCACAGAGATCAGAAGAGGGCATTGGATCCCCCTGGAACTGGAGTTATGGATGGTTGTTAGCAACCATGTGGATGCTGGGAATTGAATCCAGGTCCTCTGCAAGAGCAGCTAGTGCTCTTAACTGCTGAGCCCCTTGTTAACACTTCAAAAATTATTACATTTGCACCGGGCATGGTGGCGCATGCCTTTAATCCCAGCACTCGGGAGGCAGAGGCAGGCAGATCTCTGTGAGTTCAAGGCCAGCCTGATCTACATAGTGAGCTCCAGGCTAGCTGTGACTAAAAGGGAGACCCTGTCTCAAAAATACCCCCCCAAATTATTACATTTTAGATGTGTGTGTGTGTATGTGTCTGTGTGTGCATGCGTGTGTGTGTGCACACTCATCAGTGTGCATGTACACATGCCATGTGCACACTCATCAATGTGCACATACACATGCCGTGTGCACACTCATCAGTGTGCACGTACACATGCCATGGCATGCGTGTGGAGGCCGTAGGACACTTTCAGGAGCTGCTTGTATGTTTCCACCTTGTGTGTCCTGGGATGGAACTTAGGTCCTCAGATTTGGGGACTATTGTCTACATGCTGAGCCATCTTTTCTGGCCTGGTTTAGTTTTTCTGTTTATTTAAAAGTTCATTTTGCAGTCTATAGATAAAATTCCCATAACAGTTTTCAGCTAAATATGAACTCTCTGACAAATGTGTTCAAAATTACATTAGTCTCTCATGGGCCATAGTAAATATTTACATACTAGGATGTTGAAATTGAGACTGTATTATAAAAATAAGTGCCTGCCCAGTTCTAAAGATCCTTTTCATAGCTGGGTGTGGTGCAGCATACCTGAAGTGTCAACCTGGAAGTTGGCCACAGGAGGACCAGCAGTTTGAGCCAGTTTGATCTACACAGACTCCGTCTCAGATAAGTCAATACGGCTTTCCATGCCAAAAGTGATCATTCCCTTGGTGATAGTGGATGGCCTTTATTATCTAACTGACATAGGACCACCAATACCTACTATTGCAAATGAAAGAACACGTGAGAAACAACTTGAGAATATACATGCTTTTGAAACTTTACAAAGACTCATGGGAAGGTATTGATTGTACATGTAGAGCAGGGTAGGAATGACATTTCTCACTGGGCATGGTGGCACACACCTTTAATCCTAGCACTTGGGAGGCAGAGGCAGGTGGATCTTTGTGAGTTCAAGGCCAACCTGGTCTACAAAGTGAGTTCCAGGACAGCTGGGGCTACAGGGAGACCCTGTCTCGAAAGACAAAAAAAAAAAAAAAGGAATGACATTTCTCAGACCCATTGTGAACAGTAGAATGCTTACCTTGCACGCACAGAGGCCCTGGGTTCCTGCCCCAGCACTTCATAAACCTAATATAGTTGAAATCGTTTGCAGTGCTAGCACCAGGGGATGGAGGCAGGAGAATCAGGACAAGGTCATCCTGCTATCTAGAGACTTTGAGGCCAGGCTGGATAGAATGAGACACTATCTCAAAATAAATAATAAAGGGTTTATAAGATGACTTTTCAGAATCTTCCAGGACTTCACGATTCTTCCTTTTTCCTGCTGCAGGACTGCAACCATGTCACCATGAAGAACACCCTCGAGCCACTCGGACTGGTGACAAAGTCTATGTATCACAAGCATATCCATTGCTTTAATGGATATCTTATTTTTAGTGTGTGTGTGTGTGTGTGTGTGTGTGTGGTGTATGTCCACCTACGTGTGTACACATGTACTGGTACACATGCACAGCAGCCACAGGAGAACAGTGGGTATCTCCAGCAATTCTCCCGCCTCAGCTCTTTCAGTGTTTGAGTTACAGACACATGGAAATGATGGCCAGTGTGCTTCTTGTGTGACTCCAAACTCTGTGAAGTCCACCTCTGAGCCATCTCTCCAGCCCCAAATCAATGGCATTTTGGATGTTTGTTTTTGTCCTCATTGGAGATTGTTACAAGGCTGGAAAATATTGGGGAGGCTACAAACTCCTCTAAATTGATTTTGTAAATAAAAAAGATATTATTTAATAGCTTAAGATTATTATACAATAAAAATGAGTATGTGTTGTGGTGTGGAATGCTTGATCAGGCATCACAGAAACATGTTTGTGGCATCACCGCTGAGATTTGTGGCAGGGCCCACTTAATCCCTAGGATGACCCATATGGAAAGCCCACGCAAGAAAGCACACCATGTGTAGGCAGGTTGAGGTTCAAATGCAGAGAGAGATTTTGTTCCAACATGTTTGCTTAAATATCCATCATGACTCAATTCTCAGGGCCCAATGCTAAATCTTTTCGTCATTACACTCCACCCCCTGGGTGTGGCCAGGGAGGTACCATTGGCTTAGAGCCCACCCCATCTAACTAAGCTTTCCCACATCTCACCCTTTTAATTTTATTTTTTTAATTTTTCTGAGAGGCAGGGGAGCCCATGGGTCAGGCTAACAACCCAAAGGAACCTGAGTTTTAAATAGCCAGCTGCTCAAGCCTGTTTTGAGTGCTAGGCAGTGGGGGACAGGTCAGACCTGAAACTTTATTTTCACACTAAGGCCAATTAATAGGCAAAAATCCCAACCGTGAAGTAAGCTGATTGTCAAGCATAAGCAATGAATGTAAGTAACATTCATGTAAAACCAATTAGCAAGTATTTATGTTCATATTTTGAACAACCCAAGGTTCCCATAGTCCAATTGGAGAAGCTTGTATGCACAGCATGTTGATCAAATAAGAGTCCAGTGTATATTGCTGTAGTCTCATGACTTACGCCAATCTCTCCTCAGCCCTTACATTCTACCATGCCTCCTCTTCCGCAAGTTGTTCCCTAGGCTTTGGAAAAGGGGCACAAGTGGGTGAGAAGCAAAGCAGTCTGTTTTCTCTGGAGATGTCATTTTGGACTCTAGTCAGGTTGTTTCCCTTCATGGGTTGACAGCTTATCCAGGGTACCTTTTTAATCCCACTAACAAAGCACAAGCAATTAGATGTACAGGCATTTAAACAGTACTAACTATTATGTCAAGCTAAGCTGTGAGCATAGACACAGATGCTTGGATGGTATGCTAATCCACAAACTGTGGTTTCTCTATAAAGGGTGACAAGTTCTTATTGTGGCTTATATCATCTCCTAACCACTAGAGGATGTAAGCTTGTGGCATCAGCCACGAATTATTCCTCCAAGGAGAGAGCTAATAGCCAATTAGATTTGGGATATATATAGACACATGGCTGCCACTGTTGCACAGTATCTCCAGGCAGTTGAGGTGTAGCTGATACTGACAGGAGTCTTGCTTGACTCAAAGAGACCAATATTTCACTTTATTGCATTAGTGGCCTTTGATAATGCTTTCTGGCATTTCAAAGGCCAACTGCACATTAGCAAGTGACGTCTCAAAACATTTTTTCATGCTTACACCAGGTCTTCAACAACAGGGACTTACCAGCTTTCTCCTTGCAGATATCCCATTTTTATAGGCAAAAGGCCTTTATAATTTTGGGGGCTTGGATCTCCTAGCCAACATCTCCTTGGCAGAATAATCCATTGCTGATATCAGAGCTCTCCTGTATTAATATATTTTGCTTAATTACACAGCTTATACTTTACTATTATATTTGGCTTTAAATAATTATCCTTTCACAATTCCTATGTCTATCAGTCAACAAGAAGGTAGCTATACCTGTTTTATAAGAAATTACCACTATAACAGTTGGCTCTAATTTACAGTTAGGGAATGACTTCATTACCACCATGTTTTTCTTTTTCCAATAAAAGGGACAGGTAGGACGGTTTCTCAGCATCTGGAAGGTAAACTTCATTAGGGCACATTATAAACAGTTATCCCAGGGCTAGAGAGATGGCCTAGCAGTTTAGAGCACCGACTGCTCTTGCAGAGGACCCGGGTTTGATCCCCAGCACCCACATGGCGGCTGAGAACCATCTGTAACTCCAATCCCAGGAGAACTCCAGTTCCAGGGAAATCCGAGACCCTCTTCTGACCTCGGCGGCATTGCACGACATGGGTGCACAAACCTACATGCAGA
>VZQC01006864.1:970525-997689 GCA_009823505.1 Rhizomys pruinosus
GGTTCTTGGCCGCCATGTGGGTGCTGGGGATTGAACCCGCTAAATCTTTTCATCACTACACTCCACCCCATGGGTGTGGCCAGGGAGGTACCACTGGCTTAGAATCCAACCCATCTAACTAAGGTTTCCCGCACATGTTAAATGAACAGTCTGCTTGAGAGCAAAGGAAATTTGGGAGGTGCTGACATGGAAGATGTGTCCCAGTTCATTTTTAACTAGTTAGTATGTTTTTAAATCAATTTATCTTTGACAATTCTACATATGTTGTATAATGTATTTTTATCAGACTCACCCCACTCTGCCTGAAACCCTTCTTCCTCCCTTCTTTGATATTATTATTATTATTTTTGGTCTTTTTGAGACAGGGTCTCCCTGTAGCTCCCTCCAGCTGTCCTGGAACTCACTCTGTAGACCTGGCTGGCTTTGAACTCACAGAGATCCACCTGCCTCTACCTCCCAAGTGCTAGGATTAAAGGCATGTACCACCAAGCCCAGCTTGATATCTTTTTTAATGACCCTCTGAAATTTTTTTTGTCAAAGCCTCTCTTTTATATTATCTTGGAGCAGCAGCAGGAGAGGAATTAATAAGGTGGGTAAGGGGAGGGCAGGGAAAGATACTCGTGTTCTGACAGCTACAAAACACAATGAACGTCCGCACTGCCAAGTTCCATCCATACCCAGAGGGTCTGTTTTCCTGTTGTCCAGTAAAAGTCTGGCTTGGCTGAGGGCTACCACCCACTGCCACTTCTGCTGGAAGTCCGTGGGGACTCCAGGGGAGGCTTTACCTCTGTCATAAACCCAGGAGCAGTGAGCCAGTTCTTTGAGTGTTTCCTGTGGTTCATTTGTCAGCGTGAGTAGGATCTGAAATTGTCCTTACTTCACCAACTCTGTCCAGATTGTGCAGGTGAGGGTTTGGATCTGGTGAAAATAACTTGGGGAGCTTCCGACGATGCTGTAGAGCTGGTAATGGGCACAAAGTCTGTGGGGTTACGGCTGCTCTGGAGTCATCCAGATTCCCTTCTTTGAAGTGCCCTTTTGGAAGCCCTCTGGGATGTTGCCTTTCTGAGCACTTGTTTGTGGTTGGATTGGGGGCTTGGGAACCAAACAGGAGGTGGCACCAGGTTTCGTGGCAGAGTGTTTGGCTTCTGCAACCTGCACCATTATTCATTGTCTATAAACTGGTTTTAGGTAGTGTGTGGGTGCCAAAGATTGCCTGGTGCCAGGCTCAACTGTGGTCCAAAAGCTGCCAGGCCTGAAGTTTTTGTTCAAGTTGCTGGAAGGCAAAATGGAGCTGGTGTCTGGCTGCTGCGGGTGGCGCTCTGCTGGAGGCCCACCTCTGTAGCCTTGCTGTGTGCTGTCGTCTCTCCCTCTCCCTCCCAGGCAAAGCCACCTGTCTGGAGGCTCCTGCTTCCAGGGCGGCTGGAGTGGTTCTCAGGAGCATGGGGATCTGGCTGTGTGGACCAGGGTCGGCCCACTGGGACTGATAACATATCAAAGCGCAGTGGCAGTTGAAGCACTGCTTCTGTCCATGACACTGCTTGCCAGTTTGGGTTTGTTACCTGTTGGGTGAGGTTGATGCAGCTGGCTGGATGGAGAATGCTGCCTGGCTGCCTGTTTCTCATTGAGCCGCTGAAGTTCAGCTATAACCAGACTTTGGTGGTACCATCTGTTGAATGAAGCATCTTTACCATGTTTTTGTGTCTTAACTGTTCTAGAATGATGCCTGCGTGAGTGGCATGAAGTGGAGGCAATCATCAGAAATGATTTCTACTGCCTGTTGCTGTTTGAGTTGCTTTATTTTCACTTGAATTGTCTCAGGGCGGTCCCCGTTTGCCCTACTATCAGGATGACTGCTGCTGTTAGAACTTTTAGAGCGAATCTCCAGGGAGACACTGGCAGACTTTGGGGAGTTTGAAAAGTCAACACCTCCTCCCGTCCAGCTTCGCTCGCTTGTGGAGTGAACTGAAAGTTTTCTGCATTCACTCCATCTTCCTCCAAGTTTTTTTCTTTGATTTCCAAAATATGGCATGATTCACAAATTTGCATGTTATCCTTGCGCAGGGGCCACA
This sequence comes from Rhizomys pruinosus, assembly GCA_009823505.1. NCBI lineage: Eukaryota > Metazoa > Chordata > Mammalia > Rodentia > Spalacidae > Rhizomys > Rhizomys pruinosus. The sequence goes on from VZQC01006864.1 coordinate 972,595, forward strand.
GTAATCTCTGTATAATTTCAATTTTAGTCCATGTGCTGCTGAAATGAGCACCAACCCACTGAATTTAATTGGGTGTGGGGTTTATTTACTGGATTGTGGACAACTTACCAGTGGCAATACTAGCCCTGAAGGAAAATGACTCCCCTTTCCCTACCTATGCTGGAGTGCTGGGCAACTTGATCTGCACAGACCTTGTGCAGATAACCATGGCTACTGTGAGCTTGTGAGCGCGGCAGCCCTGTGATGTCCAGAACCGCGTTCTCAGAACTTCCCCCCACTCTCCAGCTCTTATGTTCTGTCTGCCCCCCTTCCACACTGTTCCCTGAAATTTGGGGGTGTGACATAGATACCCCAGTTAGAGCTAAGCACTCAATAGTTATTCTTATCTCTTTGACCAGTTATGAGCCTGTGCATTAACACCTGCCCACTGTGAACAGAAGCTTCTGTGACTAGCTAAGAACAGCCCTAATCTGTGTGTTTAAACATATTTAGAAGGGAGTTTGGCAATATGCACATTTAGCTAAACAGTAGTAGATCCTCCTTAGGGCTTTCGACCAGATACACAGTATCAGCGAGGAATTCTCTTAGGTGTAGTGGGTCTCACATCCAAGCAGAAAGTAGTTGTTATCCCTAAGGGATATCATTCATGCTATGATTGCCCCAACGGCAGGTCATTATTGAAACATGCTGGATCTAGCACTGGGTTAGACCACTGATGACTTTTCTGCCCCAGCAGTGTGCATAACGCCTTCTAGTGCAGCGAAAGCTGCTATCAGGGAGAGTTTCCAGGCAGGTCAGTTCTAGCTTGATTTCTCTGTCCTGCCACCAAAGTGTGTGTGTTGTCCTCAGCAGTAGGCTTACCGTCTGGTTGTGGTAGGCAGCCAAGAACAGTGACTTCTGGGGCATCCCTGTCCCACAATTCATAGAGTGTCATCGTATGCCTTGCCTGGCACTGGGATTCTTTAGTAGCCATGACTGATGGGAGTGGCAGTGTCTACCTGTGCAGAGCATCTCCATTCAACCCCCCCCATTAAAATTTGGATTTTTAATTAGCTTACAAAGTAGTAGGTTTCCATAGGTTTTCCATACTTAATTTTTGGTTAGCCCTTTCTTGAACCTCCCCTCACCCATTCTCTTAGTAAATGTGTTTTCTCTGCATGCTGCCCTCTTCCAAGGGGAATGGGGTCATCTCTTCTGTTTTGTGACTGTCTCATGTGAGTCACTCACTTCCTCAATCCTCACAGCTTTCAGCCAGGGGGTTATCACCCTCAACCTGCTAAGCTCACTGTGCTGGCTCTCTGACCCGGGCAACACATAAAAAGTGTATGAAGCTGTAGTTCTTGTGTATAAGTCTTTTGCCTGCGTGTATGTAAGTGCACCACATGCATGCAATGCCCATAAAGGCCAGAAGAGGGTATCACATGCCTTGGAGCTGGAGTTATGGACAGTTGTTAGCTACCATGTGGATGCTGAGAATAGAACCTGTAACCTGTGGAAGAGCCGCAAGTGTTCTTAACTGCTGAGCCATATCTCCAGCCCAACGCTATACTTTTATATAAATGAACTGAGCTAGTGTCATAGGTAGCCTAGGATTTGTGACACCAATGTGAGGGCAGGAGAAGAAAAGTTTTTTACTTTTTATTTTTGATACAGGTCCCATGTAGCTCAGGCTGGCCTCAAGTTCACTGTGTAGCCAAGGACGAGCTTGAACTCCTGGTTTTCTTGACTCCACCTCCCAAGCACCAGGATTATAGTCTGTTCCCCCCCCATGCAGATTACCTATTCTCATCCTACCCCTTAGCGCACATCTGAACCTGGAGGAGCTTTTAAAGAGATACTGGGGGCTGGAGAGATGGCTCAACAGTTAAGAGCACTGACTGCTCTTGCAGAGGACCCAGGTTCGATTCCCAGCACCCACATGGTGGCTAAGAACCATCTTAGGCCAGGCATAGTGGCACACGCCTTTAATCCCAGCACTCAGGAGGCTGAGGCAGGCAGATCTCTGTGAGTTCAAGGCCAGCCTGGTCTACATAGCGAGCTCCAGGCCAGCTGGGACTAAAGGGAGACCCTGTCTCAAAAAGACAAAAATAAATAAATAAATAAATAAATAAATAAATAAATAAATAAATATAAATAAAGAGATACTGATCATCACACCCCACCCAAAACAAATCTCCGAAGTGGGACCCAGACACTATTTCTGTTCTGTGTTTCACTGCTATTGAAGCTACTGGGATCCTCAAGGGCAGCCAGGGCTGGAAAGCACTGCATAGCCATTGCTACCTGAGAATACTGAGCTCCCACCAATCACATCAACACTCAGGTAATAGCTCTTCCATGTGGCCATATTGGCCACCGACTGATCACACCACCACCTTGTTCTTTTGCCTCCACCCCTGTGCTCAAACGTCTCTGGCCTGATTTGTTCAGAAAGTCAGTCTGCAGGCCCTCCTCTTTTGCACATGTGCCTGTCTGCACCCCCAGACACTCTTTGCATGGGATTGCTTCCATGTCTTTCCACTCTCTCCTTTTTCATTGTCCTGAGCTACTTGGTGGTCCAGTTAAGAGGAGGCAGAGGCAATGCCTGCTTACCTGGGAGGTGGTCTCATAGGCACAGATCTCCAATATGCTGCAGGCCAGCGCAGAGTCTTCTGGCTCTGCTGGGGACAGGGCTGGGCTGAACTTCCCAGGGCATCCTCGCTTGCACATCCTGCTAGTTAAATGGGACAAGGAGAAGAAATCCTAGCTTACAGGGCCCCAAACACCTGAGAAGGCAGCATGGGAGAGGCATTCTTCAGTGGGGTCAGCGTCAGTGGGGATGGCTCACGCTTGAGGCGAAAGGCTTCCACTTTCCTTTTGAAAACTATTTAAATTTGGAAGCTCTGCCCCTTTTGAATATTGATGGATTCTTCAGGGTTTCAATTTCCCTGGTGGAAGAAGACATTTTCAGATAGATTTGGAATCCTTAGAGAAGCTGATCTCCATACCCAAGTGGGGTTAAAAATGGTGAGGTATGAGGGGTCAGGAGACACAGGCCAATAGTTGACTAATAGTATTTCTAAGAAAGCATCTCTGGTCCTCAAATCCACTGGGAACAAACCGGAGTTGCACACCCCCCACTGAACTTCTTCAGCCTCTAGTTCTTCTGAGTTAAGGCTGGTTTCAAGCTTCTCTCAGGTGTGAATGTCCATCAGGGCAAGTGTGTCCATCTGAATCCTGTTCAGTGATAAGAGACCAGAAGGAAGCTAAACCAACCCTTGACTGTGGGGGGAAACAATACCCCTCAACCTCTTGATTAGGTCAAGGAAGAGTGGTTCTCTATGCTTGCCCTGTCCTCCAGCCCGGAGTGGGTACTTATTACCCTGGTCCTTCCTGACCTGTGGCACACTGGGATATCAGATATCACATTTACTGCCTCCTATGTAACAGTTTCCAGGAGGGCAATGTATGGAACTCTAGGTTCCAAGATCTGGGCCACCACTCTGATGTAGGACACGGACAACCAACTCGAAGGAAGGCTGACAAAGTTTTATTTCTGAATCTTAAGCTTTTATATCTCTCACAGGTTGTGGAGGTTTTCCAAGGACAATTACAGAAAGCTACACAATGTATACGTGCTAGATGTGAGGAAGGCTTTAGGAGAGATAGAGAATTCAAGGTTCAGCAGGCCAAGCCATAAAAGAAAACAGGGAACATAGTGACATTGGGTTTCAGCTATAATATGCCTAACAATTCCTGTGTTTATAATCCAAGTATGAACAATCAAGGGCAGAGTCTTAGCTAAACTCTGCAAGCTTCTACCAAACCCGAGCATTCAAGCACAGTCATAACAAGTTGGCCCTCCGCCAACTCTTTGAGAGGCTTCTTTCAAGCCTTTAGCATTCATCCAGCAAGAGAATTCATAACTCCACAGGCAATCCTGTTAACACCTCTAGTATCCAATGGAAAAGGACTTTTCTGAGAACTCGGAAGTCTCAAGAAAGCTTCCCCCAGGGCCTGTAATTTAGAGAAAGTCACTAAGCCCTCAGGCCAATGATCTGAAGATAAGTGTACTTCATGATGGCCAGTGTCTTTTCTGCACAGGGAACAGCCACAGGCTCCTACGTAAAGCCTACCTCAATCTTTCCTGTGGCCTCTACTAGCAGAGAGAGTTTAAATACTGGCCAGTATTTAAAAGCGTTCTTCCACAGAAGTGTGGATTTCCTAGACATTCAGGTTTGTAGGGAGGGGCTGGTAAAATACAGGTAACTGAGCTGCCCCCCAAATCTCTGATGCTTTCTGCAGAAGCCCCAGAGGCGTCATTTTGGACACATCATGCTGGTGCTGAAGCTGTTGGCCTGCACTTTAGGAACAGCTGGGTTTGAAAGTGGATCAGGGTCAGGAAGGCTAATTGGAAAGCTGCACTGGGCTCCCTGGATCAGGGATGGGAGGATACTGACAGCAGCTTTCCTTGAGGGACCAAGAGAAAGGTCTGTGAGGGAGGATCTGGGAGGCACGGCGGGGGCGGGGGCGGGGGGGGATGGGGGGGACAGCTAGTTTCAGGCAGCTGGGTTTAAAGAACCTAGGGTCCCCTGGAATAAAGAATAAACAGCATGCGAAGTGTGGCCAGCCTGCATAAACAACCCCCAAATTCTCACGGCTACGATCAGAATGGCAACCAATGCTCCTGTGTTCACTTCTGTTTTTAAAACAATATTTTTATGTGTATGAGTGTTTCGCCTGTATGTGTGTAAGTGCACACATGTGCAGTGCCCTGCAGAGGCCAGAAGAGTTTACAGTTAACACATTAACAAGACTTGACTTCCTCCGAAGGCCCCACAGAACCACTTCTTGCCTTTTCCAATGCCTGGGTACTTCAGGTATTCCTGGAGCTGAGACTGCAGGGCTCAGAATCCTGCTTCTGCCTCCACATGCCTTCTCCCTGTGCCCCTCCTGTGTGTCTTAGGAGGATTGCAATCTTTTTGCATGGGGCTGGCTTGTCCGCCTGCCTCTTGAACTTGACTCTACTTACTATTAGAGACATTGTTTCAACAGATCTCTCCAAAAAGACCTTTTTAAATGGGCCCTCAGGGATCTACCATCATTTGTACTAGCCCTACTGTGTGCTAGGCCTGAAACAGGGGAAGGGCTGGAAGGTGAGGAAGGCCTGGCTTCCTCTTAGCCTGCTCGACAGAGCCAGCATAGATGAGGAGTAGCTTCACCAGCCATAGTCCTGTAGGAAAAAGACAGATGGCACCTCCACTCTAGAAGTCTGGGGTACAGCCAATGGAAGGAAGGCTGGGACGCATGGGTACAGTGTTTGGTAGGAAAGAAGAGCTCTGCCAGGCTGCCATGTGTTCAGCTGCGTGGATCAGCACACAGACCAGGGAACAGGACTCGGCCCTCTTTTACAAAGTGTAGGCAGAAGTAGCCAGTGTTGGTCCAATAGCCATGTCTCCCTGTCCAGGCCTATGTCTGCAGCATCCTTAGAGCATCTCTGGCCGTGGGGTCCTTGCTCAAGGTGGGAAGAGAAGGTGGCAGAGCCGTGGGCGCAGTGCCATCTTACCCAGATCATCTCTTCCAGACCAGGTACTGCTCCATCAGCCAGGGAGAGCAGCTGCCTGAGATGGACCTCCTTGAAGTTAACACGCCCCACACCACCCCTCCCCGTGTCACACAAGACCTGGGGTCCTTCTGTAACTTCTCAGTCTCATTGCTAAAAGAGTTTAAAAACAGATACAGGGGGGAAAGTTTTCAAAGCCACAGAAGTTCTAGAAACTTTACAGCCACATATCTATCTGGATTGATTGATTGGTTGATTGATTGATTGTGGTGCTGAGGATCAAAACCCAAGGCCCAAAACCAGATCATTTCATTGATCAAGGAAAGTGGAAAGATGTTATGACTGAGGTGGAACATTTGGATATAATTTTTTACATGTTTGCAGTCATAATTTTTATTTCTTGTACTTTGAAACAATCCCCTTTAGTTAGGGTATGAAACAACAAAGAAAACATGGCGGAAACATGGGATGGCGGGAGGAGAACTTGACCTAAGTCTTCACTCTGCTGCTTTTGGGATGTGGACTTGGGCTCACTTCATCTCCCTGCAGAGAGGATGTGGGGCCTCTGCCTAGTATCCTTGACCTTGTTGGAGACCATGTTGCTCTGGCTGGTGGGGATGGTATGAAAAGATGGACAAGGGCAAAGGCTGGGCAGGGAGNGATTGGTTGATTGATTGATTGTGGTGCTGAGGATCAAAACCCAAGGCCCAAAACCAGATCATTTCATTGATCAAGGAAAGTGGAAAGATGTTATGACTGAGGTGGAACATTTGGATATAATTTTTTACATGTTTGCAGTCATAATTTTTATTTCTTGTACTTTGAAACAATCCCCTTTAGTTAGGGTATGAAACAACAAAGAAAACATGGCGGAAACATGGGATGGCGGGAGGAGAACTTGACCTAAGTCTTCACTCTGCTGCTTTTGGGATGTGGACTTGGGCTCACTTCATCTCCCTGCAGAGAGGATGTGGGGCCTCTGCCTAGTATCCTTGACCTTGTTGGAGACCATGTTGCTCTGGCTGGTGGGGATGGTATGAAAAGATGGACAAGGGCAAAGGCTGGGCAGGGAGTATCCAGGAACAAGACAGAGGTCCTAGGGGCTGCAGTGGGTGAGGCTGGCAAAGGGGGCACAGACGGGCCAGTGGTGCTCCACATGGAATGAATGCTATGGAGGTGTGGCCTACCCAGGCCTTTAGGGTGGAGTAGAAGTGGGTTCCAGGGAGCTGAGCAAGCCTGGCACCCTTCCAAGGAACAGCTACCCAGATGTGGGTGCAGACACTAGTGGACTTCCTTGGACTCCTGCCAGTAAGTTAGAACAAAAGGCATCTAGGAGGGGCTTTGACTCACCCCAAAGCACTTGGCCACTAGCTTCAGTGTCCCTCCCCTTATCGAAGACACACCATCCCCCACCTGCATGTGGGAATGAAGCAAACACAGTGCAGCCCTGGGCTACTATGTCAGTACAAGCTTGTGGTAGTTAGGCCTTGCTGCAGAGTGGTCCAGCATCACCATGGAAATGTCTCACATGTCATCCCTCTCCTCCTGAACCATAGGAAGTGATGGGCAAAGGCATCAGAGATGATCTCAGGGGGGAACAGAGACACTGAAGGAGCGAAGGTGCGGAGGGAGGAGCAGACACGACAGGGGGAGGGAGGATGGGAGGGGGGGGACGGGACTCCAAGAGCTGTGCTGCTGGCGTCTGACCTGTACACTTTGGGCAGAACTTGATGGTGCTCCACACAGGTCATTCCATTGAAGAAAAGACTGCATGGCCCTCCATGTGCAAGGCCTAGGTTTTCCCAGGATGTGCTTCACCTCAGATTCTTAGTGGAAAGGTCAGTGACAGACTCTGGGATGAGGTGAAGGAAAGAACCAACACTCGGCCAGATGGGGGCTTTCTGCTCCCATCCTGCATTTGCTGAATTTGAGCATTTATTACTCCATCTCCATCTTTTAAAAAGGTCACTCATGGCTACTTCCCAAAGCAAGGCCTCTGGGCAAAGATTACTCAGTGAAGGGCTTCAGGGTGTGATTTACGTGACTCTGCATCCCAACACTATGTCCCCAATGTCCAGAACATACAGGTCCTCAGGGGACAGCTTAGGGAGTGTTCTAGTTTGCTTTCAATTGCTGTGACAAAACAATCTGACCAATACTAACTTGGAGAGGAAGGGGTTTATTCATCTTACATCTCCCAGGTCACAGTTCATCACTTAGGGGGCCCAAAGTAAGAACACAGGGCAGGAACCTGGAGGCAGGAGCTGAAGCACAGGCCCTGAAGGACCGCTGCTTACTGGCCTGCCCCTCTGGCCCATGCTCAGCCTGCTTTTTTTTCTTTTTCTTTTTTTAAAGGTGCGCATCACCACACCTGGCTTAAAGGCGGTTCTTAGCCACAATGTGGGTGCTGGGAATAGAACCCAGATCCTCTGGAAGAGCAGTCGGAGCTCTTAACCATTGAGCCATCTCTCCAGCCCAGCCTGCTTTCTTATACAATACACAACAACCTGCCCAGGGGTGGCACCACCCATAGTGAGCTGGATCCTCCCATATTACTCAACAATCAAGAAAACACCCCCAGACATGTCTAATGGAGGCAATGCCCCAACTTAGACTCCCTCAATCCAGGTGTGTCAAGTTGGCACTCAAGCTCTCCAGCGCAGGAAGGTGATTTACATTTCTTCCCAAGTCAACTGTGAGAGGGCACTTGAGTGTGGGACCCTGGGAAGCAGAGCGGGGAAAGGGGAGGGATTTGAGCAGGAAGAGAAAACTCAGTCCAACCGATTCCTCCGCCCATTCTCAGGGGTGTCTGGATGTCCCTCCAGGAGACAGGGACCTGGGGGAGACCCCAGACTAAGAGGATGGGGCCAGAGCTGCTGTAGCAGCTGTGGTAAGCTCTGGGTACTGAGGCTTGGCCGGTGGGGCAGGTGTGTCTCTGGAGCTGGACAGGCCTTGCCTTGTGATGGGAAGTGAGGTGGGAGCCACACAGGCTCAGCTGGGCTTCTGCTGAGGCCTTTGCATCTCTCCACCCAAATGATGGGTGATAACACAACCCAGGGCCTGGTGACAGACCCTGCCTCCTCTGCCCTTGGGGTCAGATGTCAAGGCTTAAAACCTTTCTAGGGGTGGTTTTGGTGATACAGACTCAGAAAATGATAGCTGGGTCCAGCCAGCATGATCAATGTGACGGGCTTCACGCTTTTTACTTTATAAACTTCTTTTATTTGCATGTGGCCACTCAGTAAAGATTCCACAGTGGCCATGCAGATAGCTGCCAGGCTACAAAATGAGATAAATGATGGCTTTTCAAGGTATCAGGGCAATTTTAGCATGTGACCAGTAAACAAGAGTGAAGCCGAGTCCATTCGTCCACCCCTACACCCCTGGAGTAGAGAAAAATTAGATTTGGTTAAGGTAAATAGTTGCAGAACTATGTCTGTTAGCCTCTTAGGTCAGGAAACCCAGCCTGCAGGGGCTGTTGGCAAGGGGCTAAGACCCTCGCAGATAAGGATGGGGTGGAGAGCCTGGCTTGCTTTGAAGCCAAGCACTTTGATTTGATGCTTTTGTTTGTGGAACAAGGCCTGGTCTTGGAAAATGGCCCCGAAATGCAAATGCCCTTTCAGGAGGAATTCTAGGGAGTCCTGCAGAGGGGCCCCTCCCAGCGGGCCCCCAAGAAAGGGAGGAAACACAGCCCTGAGCACAAAGCCCTGGAGGGGGCCTTTCACAGCCTTTACAGCTATGGCAACTCTTCTCTGTGCTCTGGGAGGAGCGCAGGGCCAAACTGTGGGTGCCACACCCAGATGTCATTTGCTGAAGTCTTTTCTGAAGAAGGAAGCTCCTGGTCCTTAGGAGGATCTTGGAGACCCAGTGCAGGCACATGGACTCCTGCAGTTCCTGGGGGCCTGACTCATGCGCCAGCTAAACAGGTTCTTCTCTTTCTGACTCCCCCCACCAACCACAATCACTTAATTCCCTTGCGAATCTGCCCTCATCATTGTTTTATGTAGATTTTCCTTGGATCTGATACAGTGGCAGTAGGGGGTGGGACGGAGGAGGAGATGGGCATAGTGCTTGCTCTTTGCAGCAGTGTCACCAAGGAAGCATATACATATAGTCCTTTCTTCTATGACCCACTGGGAAATGATGGGCAGGTGGGTCAGAGAGGCCTGAGGAAGGGACAGAGGCACTAGAGATCGAAGGGACTGGCCAAGCTGAAGGAGGAGGGCAGGGTTGGGCACTGCCCCGAGCACAGGCAGAAGCAAGGAAGGTCTGCGCACGCACAGTAGGCCTCGGGCCTTCGCGCAGCCTTTTCAGTTTAAGGAAATAAGATTGAATATTCCCTAAACCTTCAGTAGGAAGCACCATTGCTGAGGGGGAAGAAATCCCTAAATAGATGTGAGGAGCCAAACTGGGAGTTTGGACAGTGAGGGTTTCAAGTTAGTTTTCTAGAAAAGCTGGGTTCACGGATCAGGAAATTCCAGGAGGCAGTTCAGTTACCTTCCCAGGACAGAGAAAAATCGCCTTTCATATTCATCATAAGGAGAGAAAATGTCCAAAGAGAAAATGGCAAAGTGAGTCTCTTCATGCATCCTGGAAAGATGGACTGTTGACCCCATTGGGTGGCTTGGCGGATCTTCCATTTGTCACCCAGATGGCAATGGTGAAGCCTGCTTTCGGCACTAATCACCCGGACCTTCAGAGAGCCTTTCTCACTGGTCACAGCTCCCTGGCACTTCAGTGGTAATAGATGCTGAAGGCATGTAGGATGTAGAGCAGGGTGGTGATGAAGGCAAAGAACTGGAAGAAGACAGGGAGTGTTAGAGAGTTCAGCCCAGGGGCCGCCCTCGCCCAAAGGGTGAGGCCTTGGTGTCCTCTGCCTGGCCTGAGAAGAGCAGGCATAGGCCAGCTGCTGCCTTCAGGGTGTCCCTTCCCTGGCATCGCAGGGCTCCATTCTACTGCCTTGCTCTGACCATGATGTCTCCATTTCCATCTACACCTCTACACCTTCAGCCTGGCTCTACCTGATCTGGCCTTAAGGCAGTTCTTGTCCCTATACTGCTCTGGGCTCTCTCTCTCTCTCTCTCTCTCTCTCTCTCTCTCTCTCTCTCTCTCTCCCTCTCCTCAGTCTACACTTCTGTGCCCTGGCCACTCCCACAGTTGCACTCGTTGGTCTAGAGCTCTGCTCTGAGCACCTGTTTGTGGGTGTCTTGACTCCCCTACTGAAGCCCCTAATCTCAGTCAGTCCCCAGGAGCCTCATGTCCTCCAACCAAGGATGCCAGAAACCTGAGATCCCTCCCACTCTTTTCTTGCACCTGCCATGGCCAAAGCCAGCCCCAAAGTCTACTGACTTTACTGCCTCCCGGCTCCCTACTGTGCATCAGCACCTCCCTTACTCAGCCATCGTCATCTCTCCCCAGGACTTCTCAGGGCTCATCCACTTCTGCGTACTCTGTCCCCAACAGGAAAACATGGTCACAGTTAAGAACTGTGCTTAAAATGACACGTCTCCTCTCGGGATGGGGACCACCACCTTTAACGGGCCTTCCGGGTCAGATGGCCTCTGACTGCGCTGCTGTTCACTCACCCTCTGCTTTCATCATTCATTCATTCAACAAGCACCTGCTGTGCTTCAAGAATAAGCATTGCTACAACAGTGAGCAAGGCATAAGGAAATGCCTCTAAGCCAGGCATAATGTCCCATGCTTTTTTTAGTCCCAGGGCTCTGGAGAATGAAGCAGGAAAGTGACAAATCAGAGGGTGGCCTGACTACATAAATGAGGATCTGTTACAAATTAAAAAAAATAACATCTGTCTCACAGAGGTCACAGTTTGTAGCAGGAAGCAGAAAGCCAGCAGGTGCTGTACACATGATTCAGAGGGGAACAAGGCCCAGGAGAATGAAGCAAGAATGGTAAAAGGGGGCGCTGGGTGGGGGCTTCTGGAGAGGCTGGCATTTCAGAAAGGGCTAGGAGGCAGGAGCTACCGTGGTGATCTGGGATGTCAACATCCTTGCCAAGGCCGTTTCTGCAGCTGTGAGTTCAAGGAAGCTGGAGCACCTTGACAAGAACGGAAAGAGGCAGGCAGGCAGGCCTGGTAACTGGTTCTTACTCTGAGGACAGAGTCCCCAGATCGGCTCTTCCTCCTGCCATTTGCTGTGTGATCATGTGGAAGCACCAGCCTAACAGAGATCCTGATCCTTCTTCCCTCTACTGGTCCAGAAACTTTGGGAGTTCTGGTTGGGAGATTTCCCCAAGGATGAAAGCCAGGCCCTACAGGTGGAGCTGGCAGTGCAAGCTTCATGCCACACGAGGGCGCTATTCGCCACTGGAGAAAGACTGATGTGCTCAGGCAGCTTACCGCCTGGGGTGGGGGCTACTATCTGGGCATCCCACTCTTTCCACAGTTTACTGGGACCACCTTGCCTTGGCTTCCATTACCAGTAATTCTGTTCCCAGTGGACTCGTGTCATTGAAACAAAAGGGCACGGAACAGTCAGCTGTGCCCAGAAACTCAGGCTCCATTGCACAGCAACAAGCTCTTGTTACATGTCAATAGGAAAGAGGAACTCATTCATGTTTGTTTGGGAGAAAGAATAAAATTCTGGAACAATGGAAAGCAAGGGTGAGTGGCAGGAATGCAAAGCAAGAGATTGCTCTTCTTTTTTTGAGATTGCTCTTACAGACTGTGCATGTATGTTTACACACACGCGCACATGCACACACGCACACACAGTCCTCTGTCCTATAGCTTGAGAGAGTTGTCCCAAATGCTCAAGGCAGTAGCACTAAACTTCACATAGTAAGTACCCATAGTCACTCACTGAGGCTGCAGTGTTGATGTAGTAGTTCTTCAGGTCATTACGCTCAGACATGATCGTGGCGTGTACTTGCAGGACAGCGGCACTCATGTACAGAATGGCCGTGGTCCCATGGTACAGGCTGTCCTGGAAAGCAGAGCAGAATGGAGGCCACTGTCACCCGGAAGAGCACTTTCCCTCTCACTACACAGCAGGGAAGAGGGGGAAGGAGAGGCAAGTCCACCCCTAAACTACTGCTTGTTCTTTGCCATGTTTGAACACGCATATGTGTGCATGCCTTTGTACATGTTCATGTATGTTCATGTGTGTGCATGGGCATGTGCAGGTCAGAAGTTGACCTCAGGCATCTTCCTCTATTGTTCTTCACTGTTTATTTTTTATTTTTTGGTCTTTATGAAACAGGTCTCCCTATAGCCCTAGCTGGCCTGGAACTTGCTGTGTAGACCAAGCTGGCTTCAATCTCACAGAGATCTGCCTGCCTCTGTCACCCAAATACTGGAATTGTATGATGTGTGCAGTGTCTGCAGTGGTCAGAAGAGGACATTGGATTCTCTGGAACTGGAGATACAGGCAGTTTGATGTGGATGCTGGTAAGTGAACCTGGGTTCTCTGCAAGAACAGCAAATGCTCCTAATCACTGAGCCATCTCTCCAGCCCCTTTCCATTTTATTTTTTGAGACAGGATTAGCTAGACCAGCTGGCTAACAAGCTGAGGAACCCTCTTGTGTTGACTTCCCTACCAGGTGCCAGAGTTATAGGCATGGACACTGTGCCTGGGTGTGGGGTACGAGCTCGGGTCCTCATGCTTACACAAGCACGTCAATCGAGCCATCTCCCCAGCTCTTCTTTGCAGTATTAACAAGAGAGGGTAAATAAAAACTGTAGCATAATTGTAATAACATCAATGCTATGACGTTTTATTGAGTGCTTATTTCATGCTTGGCTCTATGCTGTCTTTCTCATTGGACTCTGTCTGCTTTTAGGTAGGTACAGGTGCACTTGTTACAGGTCTCACTTTGAGGAAATGGAAGCTCAAGATTATGGCTAATTCTAAATGGGTAAGTCAGGATTGAACAGCAATCTTTCAGAATGTCTCTGTGCACAGTCTCTCTCTACTGGGCTCCACCTCTGTGCATCTAATAAATTATTTCTGCCTTTTCCTGTCTTGGTGAAATTTTTTTTTTTTTTTTGGTCTTTTTGGGACAGGGTCTCCCTGTAGCTCTGGCTGTCCTGGAACTCGCTATGTAGACCAGGCTGGCTTTGAACTCACAAAGATCTGCCTGCCTCTGCCTCCCAAGTGCTAGGATTAAAGGTGTGCACCACCATGCATGGCACGAATTCTTTCACCATCTGCATAGAACTGGTCTCCCAGATATCACCTCATGTGGCATTAAGCCTTAGTTTGATGGAGACCCACTCTGAGCTACATACTTCTTAACAATATAACGTATTGCCTTCTGTAATGTTCACAGCTGACTTCATAGGCTGCTAGTATGATTCCAAATTTATAGATGAGGAAGCAGACTCAGCTAATGTTAGCCAGGTGACTTTGGATGTGTATTTTTAAAAATCTTTTACATTTATTTACTATGAGGTTGGGGGGGGCACATACTCATGACACAGCTTCTGTATGGTCAAAAGACTTGTGGGAGTGAGTCCTCTCCTTCCACTATGTGGGTTCCAGGAACTGTACTCAGGTTTCCAGCCTTGGCACCAGGGGCTTTTACTGCTGAGCCATTTCTCTGACCCCAATTCTTGGTGCTAAATTATCAGTGCTATTCTTCAACTCAATAGGAATGTCCTGCAGCTGCTCAAAATGGTCATCAGTTCTGGAAGGATTGTGACAACTGGTCAGTCTGCATTTTACAACCTCTGGGGGAGCATTTAATATAGGAACATTCACCAGTGGGTGGAAAAGACATTAAAGAGTTGAGGGGGTCAGGCTGACACACTCCCTGAAGAGGGACTGCCGCTGGTCTGATGAACCTTGAAGCAATTACAGGGCACTCTTGCCAGACATGCCGACTTCTGGTTTACAGACCTTTCAGTGACCAGGGAAGCATACCATATCATACATGGTGGACATAGACAGATCCAGAAGATGGTCCCTTCCATAGGACCCAAGCCTGGTTTCTCCAAGAGGTCACTGGTAGGGACCAGACCTAGCCAGCCTAGACTGAAGATACTAAAGAAAAGGAAGGAAAGATGTACAGCACTTGGCCCTTGTGAGGATCTGGATTCAAACAAGCCAACCGAAAAAGCACGCGCGCGCGCGCGCGCGCACACACACACACACACACACACACACACACAAGTTCCAAGAAACCAATGGGGCAAAATCTTGACAATGCTAGGTTATGGCTACCTAAGAATGCCTAATACGATTCTCTGTTTTGTTTGTTTTGTTCTTTGAAGTGGAGATCTGGGTATGGGCTGGCCAGCCTGTGGTGGCCTCCAACTAATGGCAGTCCTTCAGCCTCAGCCTCCCAAATGTTGGGATCAGAGCGTGATTTAGCATACCTGGCTGAATTCTCTGCAGTTTTGCCTGTTTCACACGTTCAACAGAGAGCACTTTGAAGTGGTCACAGGACTATGTAATAGCATAAAAACGAATGCTATATTAAACAAAAGCAGCTACTTTACAAGCTTGCTCCACGTGATCTGACTATAGATATATTTTGCATAAAATGTGGAAGGACGAAACTCTCACAGTGATGGTAACAGACAGACTGGAGCCAGTTCTTCTTCTCTTGGCTGCATTTTCTTCTATGTTATTGTAACTATTTTATCATGAAGAAAAATTATGAAAACCTATCAGAACTTTTTTTGCACATACAAGTCAGAGGGCAATCTTGGGTGTCAGTCTTCAACTTCCACCTTCTTTGAGACTGAGTCTCTTCCAGTTCTTTGCCACTGTGCGTACCAGGGTAGTTGGCCTGAAAGCTTCTGGAGATCACCTCCCACCTCACCACAGGAGCACTGGGATTGCAGGTGAGCACTGCTATACCTGGTTTTATGTGGGTTCTGAGGATTCAAACCCAGGTCCTTATACTAGCAAAGCAAGCACTTGACCCAGCACAGATTTTTTTTTCCAAGAGACAGGGTCTATATTACCTGGACTAGCCTTGAATGCCTGGACCCAATCTATTCTCTTGTCTCAGCTTATTGAATAGCTGGGAAATTCTAAGAACATATCACTATCTAGGCCTTAGAGTATTCTTAATTTCAGGGAGGAATATATATATATATATATATATATATATGCTGGTAATCGAACCCAGGTCCTTTGGAAGAGCAGTCAGAGTTCTTAACCACTGAGCCATCTCTCCACCCCAGAAATGTATATTTTTAACGGGGAGGCAGTGGATGGAAATATAAGGAAAGGTTTAGTCTTAAGGAGAAATGTTTTCATTTTAGCTTAATAATTAACACACTAAAATCAGGGCATTCAGTTCCATAGGCATCTAGCCCAGATGGGCTCTCTCACCTTAGGTCTTTGGTTCTCATTCCCACCCAGAAAAGCCCACCATCCTCACAAACCCTGGGCATGGGTTCAGGAGACACTGCCCCTCTGGTTCTTACCAGGATTCTCCAGGACTCAAATCGTTTGTAAAATCCTAACAAGTAAGACATCAGGAACATGAAGGAGATGAGGAAGGAGGTGAGCGAGACATACAGCACCCATCCATGCAGCAGGGGGGCGGTTACATGTGTGGCAGCCACCAGAGTCCAGACCAAGAACCCGAATACCTGTAAGAGGAAAGCACAAAAGAAGGGGCTTCATTTGATTGTGGGGGGGCACATACCCCTTTGCAGGGCGTCCTGGCTAAGAGCTCAGCTGGGGCCGGTGAGATGGCTCAACGGGTAAAGGTGCTTGCTGCCAACCTGACAATTAGAATTTGATCCCTGGGACTGACATGGTGGGAGAGAATAGACTCCTGCGAGTTGTCCCCTGACCTATACACAAGCACCATGGCACGCGCACGCACACACACACACACAGTCTAAGAGAAAAAAAGCCCAACTGGATTCAGGAGGAATAGGGAAGGACTGGGGCAAGAAGGCTGGCCCCTGTGAGTCACGGAGAAGTCCAAACCTGTTAGAAAATTCAAGGTTAACCAACATTGTGAAAAGAAAAAATTTCAGCCCAATCTTTTAGCCAAAGCAGTATTGATAAGTTGTCAATATTTAAAGAAGGATTTTTCATGTGAAAAAATGCAGATTTGGGATATTTTGTGAGAATTCTATGACTCAGAGTAAGCCAGAATGAGTTATGGTTGTTTCTTTCAGAAGGATCTAGAGTCCTTGGCAGACGTCCTCCTGTCCACCGACCCCGTACCATCCTGCGGCATGCTTCTGTTGCTGGTATCCACTGTAGTAGTCACTTTCCTCCTCTGGCTCCTTTACTCACTGAAGAACCATCCGGCCTTGTGGGCACTTGGCTTAGAACCTTCGAACCCCAGTGGATGATGTTCTGGGATCAGTTCCAGTGGATGAAGTGGTTCTAGTTTAATTGCTTCTTAGCGCTTATTCCCTCGGTGGGGAAACTAACCCCTTTCTCTGCTCTCGCAGCATTCCCCTCTCGTTTGCTTTTAGTCTGGGCTTGGCCATGGTTGGTGAGCCCAGGGGAGGAATGAAATGTCCAGCAGATAGAACGTTCACTTGAAAGCTTTGAGGCAGAAGGTCCACACAAACAATGTGTGGCCTCGTTGCTGGTTTGTCTCCAGTTTTCTGAGCAGATCTCTCTCCGGATTCATTGACAGGTGATTGCAGGAACTCGTTCTTTCCCCCTCCTCTCTGTGGCTTCAAATGCACTGCCCACTGGATGTCTCTTCTTGGAAAACCCTTTGTAGGACTGACTCAGCACTCACAGGGCCCTGAAAATACCTCATTAAGTAGAACACACTATGCTCTTCCCGTGCCTCATCCCAGGCTTGGACCTGCCTCTTCAACCTCCTAAAACTCATAGGTACAAAATCTGAACTCCTGTGCCAAGCCCACATTCTTCAGAACCCACCCTTCTCCGCCCCTATTTATAATGACTCATCTGGGGGAGAGTTATGAGACTGCGTATGGGGGTACACAGGCTTGAAGGTAATGAAAGTGCTCTGCCTTTTACACAGCTGGGGGCACACAGGGATATGTCTTATGAAGCAGTAAAATCTTTTTGAAGAATAAAAAGGAAGAGCCTGTAAGATGGCTGAAAGCATGATGACAAGGAATTGGGTGGGACCCAAAGATGACGCCTGAATTTGTGGTTCAGAGGAAGCATATTACTGGGTTTCAAAGGTTTCTGTAAAGCTTCAGGAAACAAAAGAACTGAAGTACAAGTGACTCACATTTCTGAGGAAAGGTTCATGTTCTTGACAGCTTGTGAGCTTGTCTGGTTTTGTTATCTTTCCGTGTACATTTTGGAATCCATTGTCAATGTCTAAAGTATCTACCTGGCCCAAATTTTTATTGTGTTGACTCTATAGAGCATTTCGGAGAGAAGTAACATCTGTATTCTGATGAGTCTTCCAATCCATGAACATGGTATACCTTTTTAACTATTAAGATGTTGCTTAACTTCTTTTTGTTTGTAAATAGTTTGGTTGTGGTTTAGCCAATGATGACTATACATAAAATCTTGTATCTGTGCCTAAGTATTTCAAGGGCTACTGTAAATAAGATTGATTTTTATAAACGTCAAAGATAGCGATATTATTGGTTTTTCATACATTGGCATTGTATCATGAAACTTGCTAAACTTATTAATCCAAGGAAGGTTTTTATGACAGGCTTCTTGGGGATTTTAGTGTATGTCATTGGATTTACCTTTAATGTCTGCTCATGAGAAACACAATACATTTTTATATTTGTTAGTCAGTTGTAGTTCTTCCTCTGCAAAAGTAATTGTCTCTACTGGCTATAAATCATAGGTTTGTCCTTTTATTGATTAATAGAACTTTTTTTGATAGTGTGGCTATCACTGAATATTATTACATATGTTGAAGACCTAGTCTGCTAGCACATGTCATATATATATTATGTGTGTGTGTGTGTGTGTGTGTGTGTGTGTGATGTGTGTGTGTGTGTTTCAGACAGATGGGGTCTCCCTGTAGCCCCAGCTGGCCTGGAACTTGCTATGTAGACCAGGCTGGCCTTGCACTCACGGAGATCCACTTGCCTCTGCCTGGCACTAAAGATGGTTCTTAGCCACCATGTGGGTGCTGAGAATCAAACCCGGGTCCTCTGCAAGAGCAGTCAGTGCTCTTAACTGCTGAGCATCTCTCCAGCCCCACACGTATTGTATATTTTAAGGTGGCTTTTGATGAACTAAGTCCATTAATTTTAATGCAATTGAATATGAAAACCTTTTCCTTGATAGACTTGTTTTTTAATCAACTTTAAGAAATTCTTATCTACGGATCAGGAAGATATTTTTACACCTCAGTAATTCCTTTATAGATGATTTTCTTTCCTCATGCAGTGTTCTTTCATGACCTCTTTAGTCAAGGTCACTTGGCAGCAGTCAGCTAGCTTTATTTCAAAATATCCTTAATTTACTCCTGACAATGATTTCCTCCTGACACTTAAGATACAATCTCCCGTGTTCTGCATTTCTCCATATCACGGTTTCCATTGTCACTGCTGAGATGTCTCCTGCCAGGATTCTATCCTTGGTGCCTGGCTGCTTTTAGGGTCTTCTCTCTGACTTTGGTGTGCCATGGTTTATTTAAAAGCAATGTGCTGAGATGTGGCTATCATTTTACTAGTCCTGCTTGGTATTAACTTTTACTGAGTTTATAAAAAGCCCATGACCTTGGTCTTGGCAACTGGACTCTATGGTCTGGGTTTCTGCTGACTCTTATTTTCCTTCTTATCTGTAGTGAGTCCCCCCCCCTTCCCCATACGTGAAGACAGCTTGGTGCTGATGCCATTAGAGAACTTCCAACCAGACAGTTCTGGTCCCTTCTGTCTAATCAGCGGGAAGCCCCCACAGGGTTCAGGCTCTGCTTTTCATCGCTCTCTGGAAGAGCAGTGCTTAGCTCACAGCTCACTAACATGTAGACATACGTACGGCTCTCCATCCCCTGTAGGAATTTCACTGCTGTCATCTTGAGGGAACGTACTTTTGCGTTTATGGAGAATCATTAGCTTGTAGGGAAAACCAGGCGAATCCAGACTAGGAGGCTGACTGCAAGGCAGAAGACCCTGGACAAGGAGTCCAGCAGGGTAGAAGCACCTCCATGTCCTAACCACCTCTTCAACTAGCAGTTCTTGGTACAAAGTGCTGAGAATCAGGGACTGTTATGTGCTCATCCCTAAATGAGACATCTACATCACCCCCTTGAGGATCAGGGAATGTGGCCAACCAGGGGGCAGAAGAAAATGTAGAAGCTGGAGGAAGGGGAGTATTGTAGAACACCATCTTCCAGACACGACAAGGCCGTTGCCCTCAGTAACTCACAGAAGTTATGATTGTCTGTGTAAGACCTATCCAAGATTGAGTCCATCAACATTCTGTCAAGGTCAGGGGAGAGATTTATGACGCTTCACTCCTCACTGAGAAACTATTGGTGGTTAATGGTTGCTAGGGGTTCAGGTGGCATTTTCTTCGTGAATCAGCCACTCGTAAGCTACCCATGCTCTGGCAAATAGCCCCTCATCATGCAAGCAACCCCAAGGAAGCTCAACAGGTCACCAAATAAATATAATAACAGAAGGAATACTATTTGGGAAGATGAGGATCAGCGGGAAGAGGAGGAGGACAGACAGAAGG
This sequence comes from Rhizomys pruinosus, assembly GCA_009823505.1. NCBI lineage: Eukaryota > Metazoa > Chordata > Mammalia > Rodentia > Spalacidae > Rhizomys > Rhizomys pruinosus. The sequence continues at coordinate 992,720 of VZQC01006864.1, forward strand.
TAATGGGGAGGTGGGTGTGGTTAAGTCCATTGTATATGTGTATCAAATTGGTACAAAATAAAGTAAGCATTTGTTTTAAATTTTTTATTATTAATTTTATTTATTAATGTATGTGTATGAATGTACTGTCTGCATGCAAGTCTGTGCACCCGTGTCGTGCAATGCCGCGGAGGTCAGAAGAGGGTGTCGGATTCCCCTGGAACTGGAGTTCTCCTGGAATTGGAGTTTCAGATGGTTCTCAGCCGCCATGTGGGTGCTGGGGATCGAACCCAGATCCTCTGCAAGAGCGGTCGGCGCTCTCAACCGCTAGGCCATCTCTCCAGCCCCAAGTAAGCATTTGTTAAACCCACCAGTGCTTGGGAACAAATTCCCCACCCTTAACCACCAATTTCTAGTGAGCTTTTAGAAGTTATAAAGTGGATCCGGAAGTACCTAGAGTGAACAGGATTGGCTGTTCATGGGGACATGATGACGTCCCTTGCTCCCCCTGGGCTTCTGGTGTTGATATCACAGAGGGACACCAGGGCTATAAGGCACATGTCAAGTGTCCCACCTACCAAGCCATGGGAAATGCACACAGGTGTGGGTGCCAGCCCAGGCCAACACTCTAAAGCGAGCTGCTAGCTGGAAAGCCATTTAAAACGGTAAAACTAGTGGTTGCACCAAGAGAAGAGAATGGTTAGTGCCATTGGCTGTATTTCTGAGGTCCAGAGAAGGGCCTGGAACAAAAAAGTCAGTGTGACAATGCTGCAGTTACTTTCTATTGCTGTGATTAAAACAAAACAAAAAACACTGACCAAAAACACCTTGCGGAGGGAAGGTGCTCTGACTGCTGAGCCGTTTCTCCAGCCCCACCGTTCACTCTCACATCAGCCCAAGACCTCTGAGCATTGGGGGAAATCTACACAAGTCACGTGGAGATCTTTTGTGCCAAACCCATAATTGGTTATGCAGAGGAATGTTGTTTACTTTTTACTTCCACAGTCCTGTACATTTAAAAAATTTTTTATTTATTATTTTTTTATGTGTACGAGCGTACTGTCTGCACGTAGGTCTGTGCACCCGTGTCGTACAATGCTGCGGAGGTCAGAAGATGGTGTCGGATTCCCCTGGACCTGGAGTTCTCCTGGAATTGGAGTTTCAGACGGTTCTCAGCCGCCATGTGAGTGCTGGGGATCGAACCCGTGTCCTTTGCAAGAGCAGTCGGCGCTCTTAACCGCTAGGCCATCTCTCCAGCCCCAGTCCTGTACTTACTAAACAGTAGAAGGACCAGGTCCAGGGACCAACTCCAGGTGAACTAAAGCCCAGTGGAGTTTGGAAATTCATTTCTATGTCAAGTAGTCTAGGCTGGGAGCTTTGTCTTGACCTCTTCTCAAAGTTCCCACTGACATTACAGCCTGCACTGGCAGCCTGCACTGCTCGCCCACTGTAACCCTCATTTTACATTGCCCAAGGGCAGAAGATATTGTTAACTGATTTGGGCTGGCTGCGGAGCATTGGGATATTTTATTGCGATTTAGACCTTTGGGGGACTCATCTTTCGGTAAGGGCTCCATAGAGCCATTTCCTTATGAACAAATATACATTATTCTTCCCGGCTAAAGTTCCCAAAGACTTAACTAAAATTGAAAGAATCTTGTACAGTAGGATGTGGCTGAACCTTATCTTAGAGTGTTTAGAAATTAGGTTAAAAAGTCAGAGTGAATCCTAACACTTCGGAGTCGGGTAACTAGGGTGGGCTACGTAGCCAGACACCTCATCCTAAGAAAGCAAACACAACCAAGCAAGCATACAAAAAACATAAGCCGGCTTTGTTCCTTCCACTTTTCCCATTCAGACTGGCATATCATGTAGCATTGTGCCTCTGGGTTTGAACCCCAGCTCTGGCAGAAGCTTAGGTAACCCATTTGTGCCCTTATGCCATCAAATAGAAGAGGGATATCTCTGACCCCTGCCATCCAGCTCCTAGGAGAATTTGATGAGGCTTCCTTTGTCGTATGGAGAATATTAGATAACCATTAACTAAGGCAACTATAATCATTTGAAATGGCACAATGAATGAAAAGGATAGGAAGGGCATTGCATGGAAATACAAAGAGAAGAGAATGTCCTAGAAGGTCTTCTTGAAGAGTGAGAAGTTTGTTTCTGGGGGACAGGAAGAGAGACCAATAAGCTGGGTGAATGCAATGTCATTCAGGAGCCATAGACCCTCCTGACAAAGTGGGTGAAAACTTTTTAATCGCCAAGAAAAATGAACCCATAGGGCCAGCGAGATGGCTCAGCAGGTAAAGGGGTTTGCTGCCAAGTCTGATGACCTGAATTCTAGAGAGAACCGACTCCTGGGCTGGAGAGATAGCCTAGCGGTTAAGAGCATCGACTGCTCTTGCAGAGGACCCGGGTTCGATCCCCAGCACCCACATGGCGGCTAAGAACCGTCTGTAACTCCAATTCCAGAACTCCAGTTCCAGGGGAATCTGAGACCCTCTTCTGGCCTCCGTGGCATTGCACGACACGGGTGCACAAACCTACACGCAGACAGTACATTCATACACGAACAAAAAATAAATAAAATAAAAAAGGACCAAATAAAAAGTTAAAAAAAAAAAAAGAGAGAGAACCGACTCCTGTAAGTTATTTTATAACCTCCACTTGCTACATGCATGCAACACACACGCATACACACAGAACACAATAAATATAGAAATACATGCCTATACGCACGCCCAGATTTGGCCTACAAATTTGGAGACTGATAGACCCTCAGTGTCCATCTGGAGCCCACGATTGAAGTTCATAGCCACTCCAGCTTAAATAACTGCCACCAACTGCTATTTGATATATTAATCCATAAATTAACTTGAACTGTTTCACCCAACAACTTGACTTTTTAAAATCTGTCCTACAAATGATGCACAGAAACAAAATAAGAAGTTGCTGATTGCATCTTTGCTGATTACAGAAAAGAAAGGGATTGACCCAGTGTTCATTGGGAGGGGAACAATTAAGCCACAGTGGAACCCTCTTCACCTTTCAGAAAGAATAAGAAAACTATTTACTTGTCCAATGGAACAAGTACTCAGATTTTAAAAAAGCAGGTAGGGCTGGGCGTGGTGGTACACACCTTTAATCCCAGCACTCAGGAGGCAGAGGCAGGCAGATCTCTGTGAGTTCAAGGCCAGCCTGGTCTACATAGTGAGTTCCAGGCCAGCTAGGGCTAAAGAGAGACCCTGTCTCAAAAAGACCAAAAACAGACAAACAAACAAACAAACAAACAAACAAACAAACAAAAAACTGCACATAGGAGAAGCCCAGCATGCTACAAAAAGGAGAAAACATCGGATATGCATTTGTAAATGAAAATTGTTTCTGGACTGAGACCCTTGGCCCAGTCTGCGCCTTGGCCTCAGAAGAACAGCGCTCTCTCTCTGTCTCTCTCTGTCTCTCTCGCTCTCTCTCTCTCTCTCCTCCCTTCCTCCCTTCCTCTTTCCCTCTCTTTCTCTCTCTCTCTCTCTCCTCTCTTCCTTCCTTCCTCCTTCCCTCTCTTTCTCCCCCTCCTCCCCCACCTCCCCCTCCTCCCCCTCCTCCCCCTCCTCTCCTTCCTCTTCCTCCTCCTTATTTTCCCACTCCTCTCTACATAAACCTACCCTAGGCTTGGATGAATTCTCCATCCTGCCTCAGCCTCCCCACAGTACAGGGATTACAAGAATGCACCACCACACCTGCACAGCTGTCTGGGGACAATGTTTTCAATGTAGGACCGTGGTCATGTTTAAACTTATCCAAAATAAACATGTAATTTTTTTAAAGAAAGAAACAGGGTTGTACAATGGGGCTCCTAAAGCATTCTGGATAGAATCGGCCCTCCTGGGCAAGCGAGGGCCGGGTCCAACACTGAGAGATCCTCAACAGACACCAGCTATGGTATAGCCCAGAAGTGGGTAGGAGGCTCGCAGGAGATGCTCCTGTCAGCCCTGCATGGTCCTGGCTCCTGGCCAGGGGCAGGTTCAGTGTGGGGCAGACAAAAGCTGACAGCAGGGAGGAGCAGAGGAGGTGGGGAGGCTGGCGGCAGGCTTTTCTGCACAGCTGGGTGGCATTTCAGCACCGCAGGTCTAAACCATCGCCAGCACCGCACTCCTCTCCTTATTGCCCATCTTGATTTTCATGACGGCTCTGCCCCTCCTGCCCTTCCCCAGTTCTCAGGTGACCACGGAGCGTACCACAAAACCCCAGAAAGTTGATCTGAGAAGAAAAGACGGCTCAAGAAATGGTCGAGGCCCACAAGGCCAGCAGTACAGGAGCCGGGGCTTCCAGACACTGTTAGCTTGGGAGAGTGGGACTCATTTGGCCCACAGTCGGAACCCCAATCCCCGGAAGGTCCCCTGTCACACTACGATCCCCCAAGATGAAAAAAAAAAACTATTGCCCCTTGTATTCAGGCTGATAAAGTCCAGGGTCTTGTGGCCATTGTACACATCTCCTTTTAAAAATTATGTGCTTGCTTCGGCAGCACATATACTAAAATTGGAACGATACAGAGAAGATTAGCATGGCCCCTGCGCAAGGATGACACGCAAATTCGTGAAGCATTCCATATTTAAAAATAAATAAATAAATAAATAAATAAATAAATAAATAAATAAATAAAAATTATACTAACATGCGGGGCGTAGTGTTGCATGCCTTTAATCCCAGCACTCAGGAGGCAGAAGCAGAGAAGCAGGCAGATCTCTGTGAGTTCGTTCAAGCCGGCCTGGTCTACATAGCAAGCTGCAGGCCAGCTAGGACTAAAGGGATACCCTGTCTCAAAAAGACCAAAAAGCTGAGTGTGGTGGCACACGCCTTTAATCCTAGCACTTGGGAGGCAGAGGCAGGCGGATCTCTGTGAGTTCAAGGCCAGCCTGGTCTACAGAGTGAGCTCCAGGCCAGCTGGAGCTGCAGGGTGACCCTGTCTCAAAAAGAAAAAAAAAAAA
>VZQC01006864.1:998388-1038180 GCA_009823505.1 Rhizomys pruinosus
AGAGAGAGAGAGAGAGAGAGAGAGAGAGAGAGAGAGAGAGAGAGAGAGATATTGGTCTTCAATCTTCAGGTTAAGATCAAGGGTAAAAAAATTAACTGAAAAAAACACAAATATTTCCATCTTAACTATGTTTTAAGTGTGCAGTTTAGTGGTATTGCACACACTCGCACCATATGTAGTCTCACGCATTGTGCACACTCATACTGTATATAGTCTTACACATTGCACACACACCATATGTAGTATCACACATTGTGCACACTCATACTATATACAGTCTCATGCATTGTGCACACTCATACTGTATACAGTCTCACATATTGCACACACTCACACCATATGTAGTCTCATGCATTGTGAACACTCATACTGTATATAGTCTCACTCATTGCACACACTTGCACCATATGTAGTCTCACACATTGTGTACACTCAAACTGTATATAGTCTCACGCATTTGCACACTCATACTGTATATAGTCTCACGCATTTGCACACTCATACTGTATATAGTCTCACGCATTGTGCACACTCACACCATATATAGTCTCATGCATTGTGCACACTGTATATAGTCTCATGCATTGTACACACTCAAACTGTATATACTGTAGTCTCATGCATTGCACACACTCACACCATATATAGTCTCACACATTGTGCACACTCAAACTGTATATAGTCTCACACATTTGCATACTCATACTGTATAGTCTTATGCATTGTGCACACTCACACCATATATAGTCTCACGCATTGTGCACACTGTATATAGTCTCATGCATTGTACACACTCAAACTGTATATAGTCTCGCGCATTTGCACACTCATACTGTAGTCTCACACATTGCACACACACCATATATAGTCTCACACATTGTGCACACTCATACTGTATAGTCTCATGCATTGTGCACACTAATACTGTATATAGTCTCACACATTGCACACATTCACACTATATGTAGTCTCACACATTGTGCACACTCATGCTGTATATAGTCTCATGCATTGTGCACACTCATACTGTATATAGTCTCACACATTGTGCACACTCATACTATATATAGTCTCATGCATTGCACACACAATATGTATCTGACCACTTCCACCTCCTAATTGTGTCCATCTAGCAAAACAGAAACTCTGTTCCCCTGAAATATTAAATCCCTGTTTCCTCCAGGCCCAGCTGCCCCTACTTTATTTTCTCTGCACATCTGACTCTCTAGCTAACTGGGATAAAACAAATCATATAGCATTTGCCCTTCTATGATTATCTGATTTCACTTAGCATACTGTTTCCAAAGTTCATGTGTAGCGTAAGTCAGAATTTCCTTCCATGTTGAAGCAGACTAATATTCCATTGTGTATAGGTCTTCTCCAATAGAATGGTATAAAACTTAAGATTTTATCTGAACTGACTGAAACAGTGAACTTCTACTCAAAACAGTCAACTTCCTCATGGAGAACATTGAGAAAGAGTGAGAAAGAGATGAAAAGCATGTTTGGCAGAATGCGTGAGCTCTGGTGGGGTGGGGGGATGGGGGGCACGGGTCTAGATTTGTTAAAAAAATAAAAATAAATTTATGTGAAAAAAAAGATTTTATCTGAGTGCAAAAGGGATGTGCATTCAGTAGAAACCATACTTTCAATGTTGCATTTTGATCTCTTCCCAGACTACTGATCCTCTGCCTTGCTTGCCCCAGGGCACTGTTGTGAGCCACAGCTCCCAGCCAGGCTTGAGCTCACTAATGGAGACAATAGACACTCTGCAGGTGACCACGTTGCTAAGCTGGGATGTGCAATAGGTTCCTGTACTCAGTGCATTTTCCGTTTGTAATAGTTTCAGTTTACACTGGGCTCATTGGGACACAAGCCGTCGTATTGTGCCTTGCTTGTCTGTTCATCTGTGAGGGACTCTCTGGCTGCTTCCACCTCTTGGCTCTTGTGAATAATGCTGCTGTACACAGAGTGTGCAAATACTTCTCCAATGTACATGCTTTTAAAGGGGAGAACAAGTCAAGACACATCCCAGGGCTATGCTTCAGTTCCCACCAGGCAGTTCCCTTGCAAAATGCCCAGAGAGTGGCAGATCCTTCACACAGGTGCCTGTGTTCCTGCTACTGTGGACATTGCTTAAGGGTTTGTGCTGTCCGGTCAAAATGCTTCAACCACAGGGAGATTTTATGTTGATTATAAAACAGTGTTAACAGTGAAGGCTTCTATCGTGTCCAGTTCCTTCCTAGGCATAGTCCTTATGCATACTTATGCACCCTTTCCACCAGTGTCGGAGGTGGAACCTGGGGCTTTGTACATGTTAGGAAGGTGTTCTACTACTGAGCTACATCCCCAAGCTCTCCTCCAGTTTTTAAAGTATTTATTTTATTTTTAATCGTGTGTGTGTGTGTGTATGTGTGTGTGTGTGTGTGTGTGTGTGTGTGTGTGTGTATGCATGGGCGCAGGTGCCCAAGGAGGCCAGGTCCCTGGAGTTGGAGTTACAGGCAGCTGTGGGCTGCCCACTGTGAGTGCTGAGAACCGAACTCTGGTCCTCTGTAAGAGCAATGTGTACTCTCAACTGCTGAGCCATTTCTCCAGGCCCACCCCACCCAATTTTTGGATTTTTTTTTTTTAAATAGAGTCTTGGAGTGTAGTCTAAGCTAGCCTCAAACTCTCAGTCCTCCTGCTTCTGCCTCTCTAGCACCAGGATTCCAGGAGTGTGTCACTACCCTGGGCACAATGGGCTCTTGTTATTTGAAGTTGTTCTATAAAGCCCTTGTGAGTTCTCAGCAGATACTGAACCACTGTTCCCAGGGAAACACATCATGACATAATCGTGCTCTATGTGTTTCTATTTAAAGACATCTCATCTAACATAACACAAACGATCTAAACACTGAACAGATGGCCAACATCACTATAAGCCGCTTACCACACACATGCATTTGTTCCATAAGGTAGATCTGCACTTAAGAACATCGGGTGTCACCTTTGCACTATGCTTGGGGAGTATTTTATTTTAATTAACTCGTTTTGAGAAAAAGCCTCACTGTAGCCCAGGCTAGCCTTGAACTTGTGATTCTCAGGTCTCAGCTTCCTTTCTTGGTTCTGGAATTACAGGTGTGCACCACCATGCCTAGCTATTTAGGTGAGTTTTAAACAGCCTTTCATGAACAAAGTACAAAGTATGAATGGTGTGAGGACTTTCGTTTACAGTATGGGAGCTGAAATGAGAAGACAGTGAGGTCTTGTTTAGCCTGACAGGAGCATGCATACCACGTAACTCAACACTTTCACCACCATCTATACCCTTGAAGGACTTCAAAAGCTTACAAGCACATTTTAGCAAGTAAGCGAATCTCCAGATGTAGAAGAGAGGGATCTGTGGTCTTTCTTCTTTCTTTTCTTTTTTCTTCCTTTTTTTTTCTTCCCCCATCCTCTTTCCCTCCATCCTTCCTTCCTATTAGGTCTGGGTTTCCCAGAATCCCAAGGGACACACAGATGTCCACTTCCTCCAGAGGTCATCAATCTTATGTCTTCTTCCCCTTTACCTGACGTCCTGCCCTGTGGCTATAAAGGGGTGTGCCTCAGTTGCCATCTTGCTGGCTACCCCACCATGTGCCAACAGGTAGTCAGTTCTGGCATTTTCTGAAGTAAATGTTCCCGGAGTGACTAAGCCTCATGTGCCTGTCTTTTATTGGGGTTTGTGCCGTTATAACCTAACACTTCCTTCCTCCCTCCCTTCCTCCCTCCCTCCCTCTCTCCCTTCCTTCCTCCCTTCCTTTCTTCTTTCTCTCCTTCCTCCTTTATTGAGACAAAATCTCTCTATAGCACAGACTGTCCTAAAATTCATGGTAATCCTCCTGGTTCAGCTTCCTAAATCCTGGGATTACATGACCCATGGTCTTTCAATGCCCACATTGTATCCTATGTAATGATGACAATATCTTATCTCCCCAAGCCGGTCCCCAGGCAGGGCATGGCGGGTGCTCTGCTTTTCCCTGCCACAGATAAGGCTGAAACAAAAAGTTAGTAGTGTTAAACCTGGAGAGGAGTAGAGGACATGGGAGATGGAGTACATGTCCCAGAGGACACACTGGAGACACAGAATCAGCCTACTTAGCTCTGGACTTCCAGGACATGTGACAGTCCATTTCCTTTCTGTTAATGACAGCCTTGCCAGCAATAGCCCTTGTCACAGCACCACTAAGTACCAGAGGGGTACAAAGCTGCATATGTCATCCTCACACCTAGTCCCCATTCGGATCTCTCCACCGGCTACCATGATTCCTAGGCCTGGTGCCTGACGGAGGAAAAACACCTGGAACAATGTCAGGCTTCCCAAACTTCACCGTTGCCCCCTGCAGTGGCGCTAGCAAATGCTGGCCTGGACCTAGTAGTGGGTGGTGACTCCGGGTTCACGGGTCATTGACCAGCATGAGGAAATTCAATCAACCAGAATGGAAAACATGGGAATGCTGTGCCTGGGGGAAAGGAAACACTGCTTCCTGAGTCTTTTGTTACCACCACCACCACCACCACCACCACCACCAGTTACCATGGAAATATATTTCTGTCTCGATTACAGTCATTTCGTGGTGATCTATACTGTAGCATGCTTTCCTGAGTCAACCCAAGGACCTTTGCTGTGCCCTACACCAGCCTGTCTACCCTGGACAGTTCTTCATAGTAGTGACCCGCCCCTCCACGGGTAAGAACAACCAGTGGCTCCTGTAGCAGAATTGGGCAAGGAGGGACCTGAATGTCACACAGAGGGTGGTAAAGGGAACCGCAGCCTAGAGGGCCAAGGGGAGGAGCCCTGGAGTCACTGGGTTTGCATCTTGCAAATGGCAAGCTAAAATAAGCACAGCCAAGAATAAGACTGGAAATAAAGTTACCACCTGAGTGGGCGAGGAGACCATTGGGGTCATATCCAAAGCAGAGTTCTTTGGTGTGTTGGATAGCTTTAGTGTCAACTTGACATATCTGGGTTGAGGGAGCCTCAATTGGGGAATTGGCTCCATTGGATTGGCCTGTGGCCACATCTGTGGAGTATTGTCTTGATGGTCAAACAGTGTGGGAGGGCCCAGCCCACAATAAGTGGTGCCACCCTGGGCAGGTTGTTGTGTACCATATAAGAAGGCAGGCTGGGCATGAGCCAGGGGAGCAAGCCAGTGAATAACATTCCTCCATGGCCTGTACTTCAGCTCCTGCGTCCAGGTTCCTGCCCTGAGTTCCTGCCTTGGGCTCTGAGTGATGAACTGTGACCCAGGAGATGTAAGCTGAATAAACCCTTTCCTCCCCAAGTTGGTGTTGGTCAGAGTGTTTTGTCACAGCAATGGAAGACAAACTAGGACATCTGGCAACAAAGGAAGCATGGGAATTTTATTCATGGGGCCTATACATATTCATAGGGGGTGGGTCCATGGGTAAGCATGCTTAGTTTAGAAGTATATTCCTGAGCATACTCAGTTTAAAGTAGACATATCTGTGTGTGTGTGTGTGTGTGTGTCGGGGGTGGGGGTGGGGAGGAAGGGTCAAAGTCTTCTATGTAAAAGACTAAAGTGATGGACAGACATGCTTCTGGAAATGCTGAGCTCCCTCCATAAAGTTTTAGCTGAAAATAAAGGGTATTTTGACATTGCATTTGCACGGGAGGCTGCCCCTAAAGGTGCCTGCCTTGCTTACTCACTAACAGCAAGACTGGATCTCAATGCAGGCTCCTGCTAGGAGTGGCCTGGGTGGTGGAGGCCAGAGGCTCCCAGGCAGCGCTGGTCTGCTGCTCCTGGGCAGGCCTTGCTCACTGCAGGCCTGGGTGGATAACTGAGACATCAGTGCCCACAGGGATGCTGTTTATAGCCTGCCACCCTGGGCAGGCTTCCAAAGAATCTGAGTAGACAAGCTTATTTCCTTTGTCTAGGGGAGGAAAGGCTGGGGAACTTCCCCTTGGCCTCTATAGGGACCCCCAAACAGCTAACATTGTGTGGAACTTCCATGCCCCTCTAAGCTTCCCTAGAACTTTCAAAAGCTGAGTCACTCTGACCTGACTGAGGATGAGAGAATTTTCTCTTTGTGGATTTAAGGTTAGTAGGAAGTTGCCTGCCCAGCCTGGCCAGGCCTCCCTTGAGGGGCCATGTCTTATTCCATTTATTCCAGAACCAATAGAGGGGCTGGAGCTTTGAGGGCCACTGGTCCTCTCAGAACAAGTCCTGTAAGGGCCTTATAAGTAATCTCTGGACCTGGCAGTGAGCCCAGGAAACTTGGGGCTGGAGCCTTGCCAGAGTAGGCATGCTTTTCTTCCTCCCTCCAGGAGGGGGGGCGGGAGAGACCTTCCTGCCCCAGGGCCACGCCCACCCATTCAGAGGCAGACTGACCTGTGTTTTATTGATCACATTCACAGATTTACAATGTATCATAAAATAGAATAGTAAAAACATTCTTACCCACCCAAAGTCTTAAAGGGCTTTTCCTTAATGTGTCTTAAAAAAGAAATAAAATAGCCAGGCATGGTGGCACACGCCTTAGGAGGCAGAGGCAGGCGGATCTTTGTGAGTTCAAGGCCAGCCTGGTCTACAGAGTGAGTTCCAGGACAGCTGGGGCTACAGGGAGACCCTGTCTCGAAAAGACCAAAAAAAAAAATAAAATAAAATAAAATACATAAAATAATAATAATAATAAAATACTAGGCATTAAAGGGGGACTGTTTTCATTTTTCTTTCCCATTTTTAGGAAGTTAAATGTGTCCTTCTCCTTCTGGTCCCCTCGTTACAGGGCTCGGGCCTCCCACCTAGCTGCTTCCTGTCACAGCCAATAACTTCATGTCCCTTCCCATGTTCCTCGGAAAACCTCGGTTGAACTCCAGACACTCACATTGTTCTGGGAACCCAGGCATGGCATCCTTTGTGACAGCCACCACATTCCTTCAGTTTATTGGGTACATGCTCCCTTCATCCTCACTGGTTCCCTAACACCTCCCCCAGGCCACCTCAGCTCAGCTGTGAACAGACCCTAGACAGCAGCAACCAGACCCAGGTCACCTCCTTATCCTTTCCCCACATTCCTCTCCATCTTAGGATAACCCAATGCCCTGGCACAAAAATGTGCTGTCAGAGATGATGATGCCACACTGTGCGTCAAGAGCACAGGATGGGATGGAAGAAGATTGGGGAGCTGTAAACACTGCAGAGGCAGAGAAGAAAAGGAAAGCTCAGAGAACTCAGCCAACGTTCGGGCTGAGATGGGCTTCTCTGAAATCGCTTAGAACAGTCTAGAGCCCTAGACCCAGGTATCTGGCCCTTCCGGGTTGGAGTCCTGTGAGGCCGTACTCAGGTGTGGTCAGCAGTGGGAAGCGGTGCCTTCTATAGGGGGCTGGCACCAGGAGTGTGGGTTTGAGCTTGTCCTGCTCCAACCAGTAGACCTGCGTGCACCCTGAGCAAATGACCATCCTGGCTCAGATGGAGTTAGACTCCATGGGGTACAGCAGCCAGGCCGGCTGGCAGGGATGGAGGAAGCAAAGGAGAGGCCAGGCCAGGCAGGCCCAGAGTATAGCTGGGAGCAAAGGCCAAAGATCTTGGAAGTCTGCTCTGGCCTGCTTCCTCCCCAAAGGCACCTCTCTGTAACCGTCTTCTGAGCGCCCCAGCTGTGTGCTGACTAGGGGAAAGTTCTTCAGAGTGGAACGAAGTGAGTATCCAAGCGAGCTCTTCTCATCAGTAAGACTCCGTCCAGCCCTCCTCTCCTGCTCCCAGGTTATTTCCTTCAACCGTGATGTTTGAGCGAACTTGTCCTGCTGCTCTGACCTAGCACCGTGCATGGCTTGGTTGTCCTGAGACATACGGCTTGCTTGGGAAAAGCTGCTGGTGCTTTGCTTGTGTCATATGGCCAGAACAGGCCTAGAGGTTTCCACAAAGCTGAAAGGGAGAGTGTGGTGGGATGCAAGGCATTGCAGGCGGTTTCCAGGGTCCCTGCTCAGGGCCTCTCCTTCATCGTCCTCAGGATATGGCTTCCTGCTGCATCCTTGCCAGGTAATGGGAGGTTGGCTGGAGCATGGCTGGGAAGAGGGGCGTGGTTCTTCCCGTGGGCTTTCCAGGCTTTCCCCTGTCTCTCCAGCAGCAGCAACGGGGGCTGGCTTCATCCCTAGATCCCTGTGCCCCTTCTCTGGGTGACCACTGTTTGATGTGTGTCCCTCTGGGCAGTGATCTGAGCATCAGCGAGCCAGGGCTCCTTTCTGAGTTCAGCATCTGCCACTGCTTCTCTCTTATTCCTTTGATTAGAAGATGAGCAACAGACTCTTCCTGTGTTTATTGTTCTCTGGATTATTTCAGCAATCTTGGGGTGCTGTTGGTGGGGGTAGGTGCCTCACATCCTTGAGATAGGATCCACAACTTATCTTTTCCTCTGTCTTTTTTTTTTTTTAGGATGAGGTATTACAACAGGTTCTCTTAATCCAAGATGGCCCGGAATTCATTATGTAATCCAAGCTGTTGTTGAACTCACAGCAATTCTCCTGCCTCAGCTTCTCAAGTATTGGGATCATAAGTATGAGCTACCAAACCCATCATTTTCCCCACACTTAAAAAAATTGTGTGTGGTATGTGTATGTGTGTATGTGTGTGGTATGTATGTGGTATATACATATGTGTGTGCATGTGTGCTGTGTGAGTGTGGTGTGTGTGCTGCATGTGTGTGGTACGTGTATGTATGTGGGGTATATGTGTGTGTGTGTGTGTGTGGTGTGTGGTGTGTACAGTGTGTGCCTGTGTGGGTGTGCTCCTGTGTTTGCCTGTGCTGCCACATGTGGTGTTTGGCATTGGTTGTCTTCCTTGATGGCTTCTCTACATTATTTGGGGGGACAGGGTCTCTCTCTGAAACTGGAACTCACAATTCTGGCTAGCCTGGCTGGCCAGCGAGTCCCCAAGTCCCCACATCCTCCCCCCCACTAGGGTTCCAGGCACTGCTACACCTGGCCTTTACATGGGTGCTAGAGGTCTATACCCATGCTTTTGTAACAAGCACCTTGGCTACTGAGCTGTCTCCCCAGCTCCTCTCCTTATTTTCAGTCCCAGTAGAGTAGAGCCTGGGGCTCAAGCCAAGGTAGAGGGAGAAATGATAAAATCAGCCCATGAGAAATGGGGCTCACTTTTGCTGCTCTGAAGCAGAATTACCAAAAGACAAGAGGACAACAGGGGACAGGAAACACAACCTTTCTTTAATTTTTTTTTTTTTTTTTTTTTTTTTTTTTTTTTTTTTGTCTTTGACAGACAGGGACTCCCTGTAGCTCCAGCTGTCCTGGAACTCACACTGTAGACCAGGCTAGCCTTGAACTCACAAAGATCCACCTGCCTCTGCCTCCCAAGTGCTAGGATTAAAGGCATGTGCCACCATGCCCGGCCCTCTCTTTAAATTTTTGAGACAATGTCTCCCTGTAGCTCCAGCTGGCCTGGAACTCACAATGTAGAGCAGGCTGGCCTGGAACTCAAAATGTAGACCAGGCAGGCCTGGAACTCACAATGTAGACCAGGCAGGCTGGCCTGGAACTCACAATGTGGACCAGGCAGGCTGGCCTGGAGCTCACAATGTAGACCAGGCTGGCCTGGAACTCACAATGTAGACCAGGCTGGCTGGCCTGGAACTCAAAATGTAGACCAGGCTGGCCTGGAACTCACAATGTAGACCAGGCTGGCTGGCCTGGAACTCACAATGTGGACCAGGCAGGCTGGCCTGGAACTCACAATGTAGACCAGGCAGGCTGGCCTTGATCTCACAGAGATTTGCTGCCTCTGCCTCCCAAGTGCTGGGATTAAAGGCGTGTGCCACTATAAACGGCTTAGGAAACCTAACTTCTAAGGAAGGCTGTACCTCCTTCCAGCCCACCCGTCACTTTAGTGCTTGCAGAGTTAGGCTAGGTGGGTGCTGTGCACTTTCAAACAGGCTCTTAAATATGGCAGAGCAGAGCTGCCAGTAGCAGAGGTGAAACTGGGGAACTCGGGCAACACTTAAGGTCTATTCTCTGCAGGAGAGAGAGCAAACTTCCCAGGGATTCTGGGTGTTCCTTCTGGCACAGAGGTGAGAAGAGGTGCTGGAAGGGACTCCCAACATCAAACAAAAGGCTCCGGCCTCAGCCCCTTTTAACTAGCTGGTTCTCTAAGAATCTTCTTAGCTGCTGCTTTTTAATTAGGCAAAACTCTAATTAACAAGTCAGCTAATGGGAAGGTTCAGGGTTTGATGAC
Source organism: Rhizomys pruinosus (assembly GCA_009823505.1). Taxonomy (NCBI): domain Eukaryota; kingdom Metazoa; phylum Chordata; class Mammalia; order Rodentia; family Spalacidae; genus Rhizomys; species Rhizomys pruinosus. Next base: position 1,008,612 of record VZQC01006864.1, read on the forward strand.
TTTCCTGGGCCTCTATTCATAGCCTGTTCCTTAGGGACAGCCACTGGTACAGGCTCTCACCTCGTACCTTTCCGATGCCAAAGAACTCAGGAGTCCGCTCATACCACCCGAGCCACGGGGAGGTGGGCCCCATGCCACCTACAGACTCTGGCTCTGCAGAGCAGGAGAGGGTTGGCTGTCCTGAGCCCTCCTCGGGCTCAGCCCAGAGCTGGCATAGGCAGTGCCCCCCCCCACATGAGGGGGAGGTCATCAATGGAGGTCTGTTCTCACCTTAAGTCCATTGAGTCAAGGTTTCTCACCTTCAGAAATTGTGTTTTCTTTTTTTTTTTTTTATGTGTATGGATGTACTGTCTGCATGCAGGTTTGTGCACCCATGTCATGCAATGCCACGGAATTCAGAAGAGGGTGTCGGATTCCCCTGGAACTGGAGTTAAAGATGGTTCTCAGCTGCCATGTGGGTGCTGGGGATCAAACCCAGGTCCTCTGCAAGAGCAGTTGGCGCTCTTAACCGCTAGGCCATCTCTCCTGCCCCAGAAATTGTGTTTTCAAAGTAACATTTTCAAATGAGAAATCTAGATTGAACAGTACACTGAACAAAACTTCAGAAGGATTCTTAAAGTTTCATGCAAAAATGGAAAAAAGTGCTTTTCAGCCACCTTGGAAAATAGCTTGTTAGTTTCTTAATAAAAACAAAGCAGACATTTGCCCTTCCATCCAGCAACTTACACTCAAGCACTTTCCCCAGAGAAAGGAAAAAACATACCCCTGAACATTAATGTCCATCACAGCTCTATTTGAAGAAGCCAATCGAGACTGAAAACATCCAATAGAGACTGCTTAGATGATGGTAAATTCCTTACTATGGAATATTACATTAGCAATAAAAAAGAGCAAACTCTAGACACAGGCAATAACCCCAATGGACACCAAGGATATTATGCTTCATGGAAAAAGCAAGTCTCAAAAGCACATATAGTATGCAGTCACATTATTTATTAACTTTCTTGAAATAAAATTATATGGTGGATGTGATTTCCAAGGAATGGTTTGGAATGAGGTGAGGGAGGGTGCGATGGCTTGGGGGAACTCTAAAGGGGTAGTAAGATTTTTAATGTTGAAGACTGAAAATAAAATATCTTTGGCAAAGGTCACTGGAGCAGGAGCGGGGCCTCTGCCACCCCAGACTGTCATCCTCAAGAAACACAGTCAGAGACTGCACCTCAGCAGCCAGGGCGGCATATGGCTAGTGGGGAAGACCCTACCCAGTCTGCCATGCTCTGGTGGGGGTCCTGGGTTCACAGGACCATGTCCTCAGTACAGACCCACTTGGGTTCCCTGTGGGAACTCCACAGACAGTGGCTGGTGGTCGGGGGAGGTGGCTGTAGACACCACCCTGCGATCCCCACCCCACCATCTACCCACTGCAGAAATCACTGGATCCATTACTGGGTTTTGCATTTTCTGCCCTGCATTGGTGGCCTGGTCTCCTGGATTTCTAATTCCTTCTCTAGACTTGTGCCTCAGTCCAGAAGACTGCAGGTCAGGCTGGCCTCATGCCTTCTCATGCTCCAGTGGAGAGCAGAGGGGACACATGAGGCCTCTCCCCTCATTCCCTCTCCCTTCCCCATCCCCCATCCATGCATTCTCCACTGTGGAGTCCACGCTAGGCATAGGCATGGAAGAGGCCAAGCAGCAGGGCAGAACGACTGCGGAATACACACACACACACACACACACACACACACACACACACACTCTATCTGTGAACACATACAGACACAGGGGTTCTACTTCTGTATGCTGTAAATTTTCAACAATGGATAAGGATTACTTGCAAGTTAAAATTAAAGTTGCAAAAGGAAAACATCAGACAAGGCCCATTGGAAGGGCACTGTACAAAAGAACCAATCAGTGTTCTTTAAAGTGTCAAGACTGTGGCTGAGGAATTGTGCCAGATTGAAGGTGAAAGGACAGCGGAGCACAGTGTGGAGTCCTGACCTGGATCCTGTACTAGAAGAGGGACATTAGAGGAGGAAATGAGAAAATTTGAATACAATAGCAGAGTATTGATGTTGGTTTCCTGATTTCAAGAGTTGTGAAGTCTGGATGTTGTAGGAAGTTGAGTGCACAGCAGGTAGAACTTCTCTACCTCTGAAACGTTGGGATAACTCTAGAGTTATTCAACCAGAAGTTAAGAAAACCAAACCACAGCAATGTCCTCTTCCTCCCCAAGCCCCGGGGGCCTATGGGAGCAGGCACTTCACCCTTCCAGGAATCCTTCTGGTCCCTGTCCTGACAGTTCTCTACCTGGGTGCATTCCTGCTTCATCCCTCCACCTCTGCCAGGTGTGCCTGCTGGCTGCCACACCTTCCCCTCTCTCTTGCCTCCCAGCTTGGAATGCCTCGAGGGTCCAACTTCCAGTGACAGTGACAGGCGTGGCCCCCTCCCTGACCTGTCTTGGACAGATAGATAGTCTCTCCTGGCTGGTGCTGCAACATTTTTTTTTTTTTGGTTTTTTTGAGACAGGGTCTCTCTGTAGCCCCAGCTGGCCTGGAACTTGCTGTGTAGACCAGGCTAGCCTTTGAACTCACAGAGAACTTCCTGCCTTTGGCTCGAAGGTGCTGGGACTAAAGCGGTGCACCACCAACAGTCTTAAAGGAGAGGGGCTCTGGAGTCCTCTCTTCAGCTGTAGGGCTGCCCTGGGAGGCACCGACCATCCAGCATAACTTTTGTGACTGACAAGCGTATACTCAATAAAACGTGGTAGAACCAACCCCAGTCCTGGCATCCATGAAGCTGTTCCAAAGTGAGGGCCACACCCCAGGCCCTGGCTCACTGCATTCTTGTCATCAGCTTGGCAAGATGCCCACATTAGGGGGAGGGGAGGGGAGGGCAGGCTGAAAAGAAATCTGCCTCTTGGGTGGGGTCTCAGCTAGAGCCACCCACCTGTGGGACCCACCCAGCCTGGCTTCCCTTTCTCAAGGACATCAGTGGCTGCCCTTTAACCAGTTTCCCTAAAGTTCACACAGTGGGGTCCAAACTTCCACACAATCAGGGAGAGTGGGAAGGGCTGGCCATCACACTTTATGTAAGTGGCTCTACTTCCTGTGTCTTCCTCCCTGTCGGAAGACAGCACTGTCCAATCCAGACCCAGGAAGAAAATATCACCTACTAACTAGATGTGTCAGGAGGTTTCAATATACAAAGAAACAGTCTGGGATCCAGACTGGAGCATGCCCTCAGGAATGGGGACACTGTCAGAGAACTGGGACCTCAGCAGCTGGAGCACAGGGGCCCTGTTTTCTACCGAACACAGTGCTTAGCCCAGACAGGGAATAGCACCACAATTCTGCTCTGTGGTGGCTAGAGTCATGCAGTGACAGGTTCCCTAGTGTAACTGGGTATCTCAGATTGTTTTATGGCCCATGCTGTTATAAGCTACCTTCTATGGGGAGCCCACATACGTCGAAGTGCAGAGTCAGTTGATGTGACCATGAGCAAGTGCCGGAAGACCTCCCTTCAGACTCCCTAACTAGAACCTTAGGAAAGCACAATCCGCTGGGAGGAAAGAAACTACAGAACTTTCTGAGAGGCCTGGGTAGTCTATGATGGTGGAGCACAACTCCAGCCTGCACCCTCTGACAAGGAGGAAAATCCATCCCAGAGGGGCCCAGCCTGGGTCAGGCAGGGAAGGTGGAAGACCACAGGCAGCAAGCCTGCCCTGTCCCCTTCCCCTGTCACCCCTGTGACAGGCCTCCCTCCCTGCAGGTGGCCGCACTCACCAGCTCCGGCAGGAAGAAGGCAAAGGGGATGGTGAGGAACACCGAGACCCCCGAGGGCACATCGGGCGGGGCATAGCTGGTGGCGGGCGGCGCGTCCCGGGAGGCCATGCTGTCACCCCTGCTCTGAGCGCTGCTCGGCGGCAGCTTGCCCGCAGCCCTTCAAATATCACCTCCTGCCCGACACACCCATTGGACTGACGGACGTCGCCTGGGAGGGGAAAAAAGAGTTCCAGCGGAGCCGGTCCTGCTTCTTGCCTCTGCCAGCAGGAGATGCCAGTGACCAGGTGGAGAGCCTGGGCGCCTGGCCCTCTTCATCGTAAGGAATGTTTGAATCCTGGGGCAAATGATTCCAGGAGACTCCAGCGCCATCCGCTCCGGGCTCAGTGTAAGCAGAGGCTTTTTTGCTAATACAAGGCCACCTGTGGAAGACGTGCTATGAGTTTAGCCATCTCCAGACAGACCTGGAGCTCAGACGGTCCTCCCCCAGTGGCTGTTCTGCTTTTCTACCCGAGGAGACTGGAAACTAGTGGGGTCAAGCCAAGGTCACAGATCTGGTCATGGAGCTGGGTCGCTTATTTGGGCCTTGTGCTGTCTTTCTACCCACAGGCGGCCCTCTGCTTCTCACCAAGGCACAGCCAGCTCGCCTGCTTTGGGATTTGGTGCCGCTCTCTCTCCACTCCTCTTCTGGGTCCACCCCTGGGAGAGGACCACCCAGAAAGCACCTGGCTGTGGCCACTTGGCCCGGTTCTACCTCAGGGTCACTCTTCTCCCTGCCTCCCTGCCTTCTGGTCCAGCCAGGAGCCAGACGGGGCCAGGCAGTTCCTTCCTGAGTGGAGCAGCGTCTGGCTGTGTGGTTGCCACAAGCTGTTCTTTCACACTCGAGTGAGGTCAGGAGACTGAGCCACTTTCTCTTTACCTTCCAACCCACTAACCATTTTTACACCCTCCCTGAAGGAAGGCTGGCGCCCCAGAGTCTGGTTGCTTGCCGAAGCTGGGGGTCCCTTCTCCTTGGGCTCCTTGGCTCTAGCAGGCCAGCTGGGAGTCTCCCCAGCAGGAGCAGCAGATGCCCACAGAGTGATGGATGTCCTGAACAAGAGACCTGTGTCCTGGTCCTTAGCAACAGCGGGGAACTCCGGGGCATGGACTGGGCTCCGCCTGGTCTGTAGGGAGAGCCAGGAGAGGAAGAGCTGGGGTACAGGAAGGAAAAGCTATGGGCTCCCCAGTAAACCTCAAGCCGGCTTGTCCTTGTCTTTTCCCAGGAAGGGAAAAACACAACCGTGAGGTTTTAATCCACATTTAATCCACATGCCCACCAACACCTTGTGGACAGGATGAATCCAAAAGCCACCATTTTCTCCTGGAACCCCACCTCTCACCTCCTTTCCTGAGTGTCACAAATAAGTACCCTGCCACTCTCGGCTTTGGGCCACTTTTTTTTTTTTTTTTTGGTCTTTTCGAGATAGGGTCTTCGCTGTAGCCCCTAGCTGTCCTGGAAACTCAACTCTGTAGACCAGGTCTTGGTCTTGAACTCAAAAAGATTCACCTATGCCTCTGCCTCCCAAGTGCTAGATTAAAGGCGTGCACGCACCATGCCGGCTGGGCCACTTTTTACCCTGAGCACAGTGGTGGGGAGAGCTTGAGAGAAAACAAAAAGAACGGAAGTGTTCCTCCAGCACCTGCTGCGACGGTTCGTGAACGGGTGAGAATGCGCAGATAACGCCGGTTAATTGAGTAGTGTAGAGAGCTCTCACGCTCACTATCGCCTTCTGAAGCCAATGCGTCATATGAAAGAGATGAAGATCTCGGAAAAGGAAGTCATGAAAGTGTACACGGTGTCTGCATCTTACTATCTCAGCCAAGTGTTTTCTTACATGCATCAGAAGAATCAGGCCACTCATTAGAAACCTGAGGGATTTGTAACCCACCACAGGCAGTGGGATTCCATCAGGAAGGTAGGGACCAACACTCCCCTCCCCTTCGAGCGCTTAGCTACATGTCACAGGACAGGCAGTTCCTGGTGATATTAGGAGGTATAGGCACTGGGGTCATATCGGTGACTGCAGGCTTGAATGTGGGAGCTGGAGAGATGCCCAGGAGTTAAAAGCACTGGCTGCTCTTCCAGAGGACCTGGATAGTCAGTTCCTAGCATTCCACACTGGGCCTACACGGAACCACCTATAATGACTCCAAGATGCAGGGGATGCCAATGCCCTATCTTATGACCTCCGCAACAGGCATTTACACAATTGCAGGGGTATGCTTTGTTATTGTCGACAAGTCCTTACGATACACATAAAAATAAAGACTCGGGGGGCTGGAAGGGATGGGCCTAGTGGTTCAGAGCAGTCCGACTGCTCTTGCAGAAGGACCCAGGTTCGATTCCCAGCACCTAACATGGTGTCTACGAACCGTCTTTCAACTCCAGTTCCAGGGAATGCCGACACCCTCTTCTGAACCTCTGGTGGCATTGCACGACAGTGTGCACAGACTGCATGCACGACAGTACATTCCATACACATAAAGAATAAACAACAAACAAAGAGCACTGGCTTCTTCCTTGCAGATGGATACCAGCTTCATTCTCCCGTACCATATTGTGGCTAAACAACTGTCCCCTAAATGTCAGTTCCAGGGGAATGTCCATCCCCTGTTCTGACTTCTTGAAGGCATTGCATGACACGGTGCAGTAAATTCATGCAGGCAATACACCTTCATCATCAGAAAATAAAAATATAAAATTTTAAAATGTATATAACAATCGTCGCGCCATGAAAGGAAACATCCAGAAAATTGACCAGAGTCCAAGGACAACAGATCTCCAGAGAAGTAGACTGTTGTTCTTCTATCAGCCGTGTGCCCCTTTTCTACAGCCTAGGGAGAACAATCGCAGAAGAGGGGGCGTGGTAGAATGTCAAGGGCTCGCAGATTGGGGCGAATGGTGAATCTACAGCAATATAGGCCTGGACCATTCATTTGATCGACTTGATTGAACATACAAGCCACCCCCCCCACTGGATGGTGGGACCCATGTGGCATGTGTGGGGGTTTGGTCACAACAGCATGCAAAATTGGTTTTTTACATGAAGGATGCTTGTACTCATAAATTATCACTTATTGGCTAAAAACAAATGCAAAAAAAAAACTGAGAGAAAGATGCAGGAACGTTATGGCAGAATGCAATGATCTGGGATGGGGTGGGGTGGGGATGGGGTGGGGAAGGGGGGGAGGGAGAAGCTGGAACCTGAATTGGAAATGATGTATGAAATAACAAAAGCAATCATAAAAAAATATTAAAAAAATAAAAATTTTTTTTAATAAAATAAAAAAAATTTTGAAGAAAAAAAAGCCCTGCTATGAGGGAAAACAAACTGGGCCTAGAAGGACTTTCCTGAGTTTTTCCACAGAAGAGTCCACTGGTTTACCTGAGACTTAAGAGGACTGGTTGTCGGTTATGTCTTAGAAGCCGACAACAGACAGTGCTTGCTTCTTCTGGGCTGTTCAGTGGCGCTGGGATAGCCCTAAGGGCCTGGGCAGAAAGGGATGCCACAGGCCGCTGGATTGCCGAACGCTGACAGGATCTATGATCCACTTAGGAGAACACACGCTTTTTGATCTCTGGGCAGCAATCTGTGAGGGAAGCTTCTAGGACTGGTTAACTGAGGTGAGAAGACCCATCCTGAATGTGGGCTGCACCACCCCATGGGCTGGGTTCCAGACTGAATGAAAGGGAAAGTGAGCTGAGCATCAGCATTTGTCCCTGCCTGCTTTCTGCGTGTGATGTGACCTGCCACCTCATGTTCCCACAGCCATGCCTCCCTTCCCTGCCAGCACAGCCACAGCCGTATCCACAAACTGCGAGCTGAATAAGCTTTCTCTTTAGGTTGCTTTTGTCATGTAGTTGCAGGAAGGAGAAAAGTAACTAGCACAGTTCTGTGCACTCTCTCTGGGCTCAGGACTGTTTGTCCCATTCCTCGGTCGCAGAGGGCTGCTTTCGGAGATGTCTTGGCATGGTATATCCAAGTCTGTTTGGGTTTCAGATGGCCTTGAGTCCAGGCTGGGAGGTACCAGAGGAAAGAAAACGGGAAAGTCAAGCTGGGTTTAGTGGTTCACAGCTTAATCTTAGCACTTAGGAAGCTGAGGCAGGAGGATTTCCCATGAGCTCGAGGCCTGCCTGGGCTTCAGAGTGAGTGCCCTAGCCACAGATTGAGACCATGTCTCAACAAATCAAAATAGAAGCGGGGGGGGGGTGTAAAACCATCAAGGCTCATATTTTTATATATTCTGCTTCCTTCAGTCTTCTCATTCCATTGTGGGGTTTTTTTTTCTTCTTCTTCAGATTACTGTTCTGTGTATCCTGTTGAGCTGTCAGTCGTATTTGGTGGGAGGGAGAGGATGACTATCCTTAGCTTGACCACAGCGGAAACCTAACCATCTTGTCTTCCTTCTCTGTATGCATTTATTACAACGGGGTATTTCTTTTGCTTATTTAAGATTCGTTGTCTGTCCCTAGCCCTTGACCCTTGCCCTTCCCTAGGCCGTGGCCTTCTGGAGAGCAGGGGCGTTCTTGTGGTGGACCACAGACATTGCACCATCTTGAATGCTGCCTGAAAACATAGAGGACCCAGAGTGAATGTTTCTGAATGATGAAATCTTTTGCTCAGTCACAAATACTTTGAAAACAATAGCTTTCCTCTTCCTCTTCCTCCTCCTCCTCATCTTCCTCCTCCTCCTCCTCATCTTCCTCCTCCTCCTCCTCATCTTCCTCCTCCTCCTCCTCATCTTCCTCCTCATCTTCCTCTTCCTCATCTTCCTCGTCATCTTTCTTCTCCTCCTCCTCCTTTTCCTCCTCCTTCTCCTTTTTTGTTAGCTTCCAGATTGGCCTCTGAGAAAGGACAAAGTTCTGCAGGCTATCTTTACTAGCAATATTAGACATTGTTGAGCAGGGTAAGGTCCAAGCTGCCTTGCAGAGTAGAAGAAACGCACTAAACCAGAGCCGGTCTACCAAGGTCCTGAGTATGAGCTTTGCTCCATTAATGATTTGTTTTATATTGCTGCCTGAAGCCCCATACACCCTCATTAAGTGTCAAGTCACAGACTGAGTCACATACCCTAGGCTTCCAGTGTCCTACCCATGTGTCAGTGCATCCCTGCCCTGGCCATTTCCTTACCCTGTACCTATTCCTCCTTGCCCAAGTCCATGCAGTTGCTGGGTCAGATACTGGAAGCTAGGCTGGCAAATGAGATTTTGAGAGATGCAGTACTGTCAGACCTGTGTGCTTCTGAGTTGTAGAGTATGGATGTAGGAGTTCAGATGGAGAGAGAAACTTCCAAAAGATTATCTGATTCCAATTGGTCCCCATGGTCATAGAGCATTTGTAAAGGGAGCATAGAGACAGGAAGGAATATCTATCATCTATCTGTCTATCTATCTATCTATCTATCTATCTATCATCTATCTATCTATCTATCTATCTATCTATCTATCTATCTATCTATCTATTTATCTATCATCTATCTTGCTTATTATACTGCTACAAGGCCATTAATATCCCAGGCCACAAACAAAATTGTGTGAATGTATTCATTCATTCTTTCATTCATTCAGTGTATACAGGTGTATGAGTGTGTGCAAGTGCATGTGGAAGCTGGTAGACAACCTTGGTGTTGTTCCTCAGATGCCATCCATCTTGCCTTTTGAAAGAGAATCTTTCACTGGCCAGGGACTTACCAAGTAGGCTAGGCTGGCTGGCCACTGAGCCCCAGGGATCTGTCTATCTCCTCCTCCCCAGCCAGCACTTTACCTGTAGGTTCTAGAGATTGAACAGAGTTTATCAGCTGAGCTATCTCCACAATCCATACTGTTGGAATTTTAAAAGTCACAAAAATCTGACACCTTGATAGGACTGCTTAACCATCTGTACCTGTCCTTTGTTTCAAGTGATTACTGGCCACTTGGTGTGCATGCTGGAAGTTAGGACAGATCATGACAGGGTCCCACTGCATCCTCCTCCAAAGCTCTCCACTTGGAGCATGGATGTTGCTCTAGGAACACGTACCATGTAAATGAATGAGTAGCACTGGGGACACATGCCCAGTGCCCTGAGGAAATAGGGCTCTGTCCCTGCCTCTCTGTGCTGGGGACAGGAGCAGTGATCCAGTAGCCAGTTCTGACCATGGTTCTTGATAGAGTACACCTCGGAATAGGAATGCTTTACAGGAGAGGAGAGGAAGCGGGCGGGGTCTTGTGGGGTGTCCCTGCAAAGGACATCCGTCATGCTGCAGGCTAACAGCCCCCTGGTGGATGACACCTCTGCTTCCTTCCTTTCAATGATGGCCTTCCCAGATGCTCCTAGAGTGGCAGGCAAAGCTGCTCTGTTCATACTATAGATTTTTGACTGGCTCCACATGAGCTGTTCTAGCCTCTTCCATGAAATCACTGAAGCCTGAGATTGTACCTGTCCTTTAACATGTGCTTCCTTCCCTCCCCATCTTTCAGGGGAACTGCCAGTCAAGCACCTGGGCAAGGGAACTGTGGGCAATGTCACCCCTGCAGGTCTCTGATGGCTATAACACTCAAGTAGCAGCTAGAGGCCTCCAGAGGAAACTCAGGGGGTAAAATGCTTGCTGCCTGAGTTCAGATCTTCATAAAAGCCAGATGTACTATGCAACTGTAAGGTGATATGGGAGGCAGGCAGACCCTGGAGGTATGGGCCAGCTAGCCTGGAGTCCACAGAGGTAACTAACAAGAGACTGCCTCAAATGCCTTAGGTTTTCTTCTGAAATACACAGTTCATGCCTGTACTCACGCATGAACACACACACAGACACACAGACACACACACACAATTTTTTTTTACAGCAGTAGTAAGAGGCCAGGAGGGATGGGGCTAGAGAGATGGCTCATCAGTTAAGGGTGCTCACTGTTCTTGCAGAGGACTGGATTCAGTTCTCAGCACTCACATCCTGAAGCTCACAACAGCCTGTAACTCTAGCTCCAAGGAATCTGGCCTCTGTGTGTGTGTGTGTGTGTGTAAAGCAGCTGTGAGGCTGGGCCCAGTGACTTAGCTTCTATGGCTCTGATATGGGGGACCTCCCAGGTGGGCTCCACGTGAAGAGGACCACGCAAGCCAAGGCCTGCTGCACCCCCCACCCCCCACCCCCCACCACCGCTGCTCTCCTCCTGCTGGATTAACTCAGCGTTCCGCCAACTCCTGCTCCTTGACACACAAGCCCCAGGACTGTCTCCAGGATGTTTTTGGATCCTTGACAACCCCTTCCTGTTTTGGAAGCTAAAAGGTGGTGTTTAAAAAGTCAGAGAGGTTTTGCTGAAAAAACAAGATTCTGTTGACTGGAGGGAAGGTGGAGTTTCTCATGCAGAGTTGCCCCACCCTATGGTGCTGTCAGACTAACAGCCTGTGTCCCTCCCTTTCTGGCCCAGCATCAACCATGGTGTTTTCTCTCTGTATTAGAAACTATGAAGGTGTCCACAGCCATCAACTCCTGACACCCTTGCAAATGAGCGCGGCAGACAGCCTGGACACACATTCAGGAAGTGGATCTCTCCTCCTTCATCACTCTTCTGTGCTGTATATGTTCATTGAGAGGACCATGCCCACCTTTACTTTCATCCAAGAACCCCACCCTGGCTTCAGGCCAAGAGTAAGCCAAATGATGAAGGAAATATAAAGGAGGAACTTAGAAATGAACGATTCTGGGCTGGAGAGATAGCCTAGCAGTTAAGAGCGCCGACTGCTCTTGCAGAGGACCAGGGTTCAATCCTCAGCACCCACATGGTGGCTGAGAACCGTCTGTAATTCCAATTCCAGGGGAACTCCAGTTCCAGGGGAATCCGATACCCTCTTCTGACCTCCGCGGCTTTGCACGACACGGGTGCACAGACCTGCATGCAGACAGTACATTCATACACATACAGAAATAAAATTTACACAGATGAGATAAACCTCTTGAGCAGTAGAAAATTATATATGGCACAACAGCTATGCCACTGACTAACTCTGACTTTATGCAAGGTCCATAACCTGCTTGGCCTGTTTCTTCAACAGTAATGTAGAATAATCCAGAACCTACTTCCACTGCAGCTATGAGGACCACTGAGCTAACCCAGATCACTGTCAAGCACAGTTAGATGCCAATTAATGCTGACTGGTACTATGGATCATTAACCAAACTAACTGATGGCAGTGCTTGGTGCCCAGTATTCCTAACAAGCAATCACAGGTTTATGTGAAGTGCAACAAGACCTACTTAGCTTGTCCTCTGAAAAGCCATCAGCGCCAGTCTTCGATGGGAGTACATTTTTTTTTCTTTTTAGACAGAGCATTTACTGCAGTGACTTGAAAAAGACAGTGATTCTACATTTGTACTTAATTAGGGGCAAATCAAATCCAAGTATCAGACTGAATTAAGTGATTAACAATATACCTAATTTCTTAAAGATAAATATCAGCAATATTTATCAGCTTATGTATTCCTCATACTAAACTCTGTTTGCTTGTTTGTTTGTGAAGAGGTGGGAAGGTGCCCAGGACCTGCGCAGGCTGGACAAGCGCTCCAGCACTGGAGCGACAGGGCCGCCCTGCCCCTCCCCTGCCACCCGCAGTCCTTGGATAGTAACCTCTTATCAGGAATGTGACTTGGGAACATCTCCCCTTCTGTGGATGGTATTTTCATATTCTTGGGTAATCATAAATTGAGCTTTTGATAAAAACCTTGCTTTTATAGGCAGCGTACTTTCAAATAGACAGTTAAGTGCTTTGAAAAAAGTCAAACAGGAATAACAATAGTCCTTATAAAATTTATTTTACTGTTTTTTTTATTTTATTTATTTTTGTATGTGTATGAGTGTGCTGTCTGCATGTAGGTTTGTGCACCCGTGTCGTGCAATGCCGCGGAGGTCAGAAGAGGGTGTCGGATTCCCCTGGAACTGGAGTTCTCCTGGAGTTGGAGTTTCAGACGGTTCTCAGCCGCCATGTGGGTGCTGGGGATCGAACCCGGGTCCTCTGTAAGAGCGGTCAGCGCTCTCAACCGCTAGGCCATCTCTCCAGCCCTATTTTACTGTTTTAAACAATCAAATTATTACATATTTCTTTTAAAATATATTTTGTTTTTTAAACTTAAAAAAAATTTTTTTTTATTTCTGTATGTGTATGAATGTACTGTCTGCATGCAGGTCTGTGCATCTGTGTCGTGCAATACCGGGGACGTCAGAAGAGGGTGTCGGATTCCCTTGGAACTGGAGTTTTCCTGGAATTGGAGTTTCAGACGATTCTCAGCTGCCATGTGGGTGCTGGGGATCGAACCCGGGTCCTCTGTAAGAGCAGTCGGCGCTCTTAACCGCTAGGCCATCTCTCCAGACCTAAAATATATTTTGTACACAAAAGAGTATGACCTAAGTTCTCACAGGTCTGTTTTTTTGATTCTGTCATTTGATCCACGTCATCACGGAGAGCTCACCAAGGCCAGTGGGAAGCTGAGGACCAGGGCCCAGTCAGGCTAAGGTCTTTCTTATTTCACCCAGGAAGTCATAGGTCTGTTCTGAGAGGTCAAAGGGCTCGTGGACCCCTTCTGGTGACAGCAGAGCCTTCAAGGAGCCCTCATTCTCCCGGTTTTGTTTGAGGAAGTCAGCGACGGCTTTCCATCTCACAGCCTCTGTCTCTTCCTCTGCCCACCTGAAGGGAGGCAGCACCGTAGAATGCAGAAGAGGGAGTATGCAGTCATGGTAGACCAGGAGGAACTGGGTCTTCAGGAGCTCTCTGTCTCTCTGGAAAAACAGCACCACACAAGGAACTATGAATGGACCAATGTCATTACTCTCCAAGCACACAATCCTGTGAACTGTCAACTTAAAGCCACCCCAGTGCAGAGATGAAGGGGCCTGGTAGGGAATGAGCTCCGAGCCAGCAGAAGTGGGGTTCCTATGGAGTAGGGCCCAGTGGTTCTCAGAGAGCCCCTAAGTGGCTCCTTGAGATCAAGGTGTTTCCTAAACTCCATTAAGAATGGGGTGGGTGTGGTGGTGCCTTTAATCCCAGCACTCAGGAGGTGGATCTCTGTGAGACTGAAGGAAGCCTGGTCTACATAATAAGTTCTGGGCCAGCTGGGGCTACAGGGAGACCCTGAGTCAAAAACCAAACCAAAACAACCACAGTAAAGTGTCAAACATTCTGTCAAAATTACCACAGTGTTGCAGTTTACTTTGGTGACATAGGTAAAATGCAAGGCAGCTGTGTACTTAGCTGGATTACATCCTATCAGAAATATAGACTTAGCTGGATTACATCCTATCAGAAATACAATGCAGTGCAGCTGTAGACTTAGCTGGATTACATCCTATCAGAAATACGAGGCAGTGCAGCTGTAGATTTAGCTGGATTACATCCTATCAGAAATACAATGTGGTGCAGCTGTAGACTTAGCTGGATTACATCCTATCAGAAATATAGACTTAGCTGGATTACATCCTATCAGAAATACAATGCGGTGCAGCTGTAGACTTAGCTGGATTATATCCTATCAGAAATACAAAGCGGTGCAGCTGTAGAGTTAGCTGGATTACAGTCCATCAGAAATAAATGTCCCAGTCAGAGAAGTGGCAGGCACTCTCTCTGCAGGGCTTGATTTGCACAACAGCAAGCATCACTGTGACAGAGACAATGTGCCCTCAAAACCCATTTTAAGTCTCTACCTGGCCCTTAAGAGAAAAGTCTGTGGAGTCCTGGATCCCAGCAGTTACCCTGCCTCACTGCTTACGGCCAGGCCCTCCTGGTCTGACCCTGTGTCTGTGGCATAGCAAACTTTGCTTTTCTTTGTCTTTACTTGATATGTGTGTTGAAAGAAGAGGATTTGTTTTTAAACAAGGTTTATTTGCCAACAAACTGGGAGACACCCCCCCCTCTCATTTAAGTAAAACAAGGGATCGGAAATTACTGTCCTGGTCTATAGCTATATCACCCTGGACATGTCGACCTTGTCTGAAGTGACTGTCCTGATCTAGAACCCCTTTCCACATGGGGATGCAAACCAGCTACATTTGTACAGCAAGGTCCTCAATGGTGCGGTGTAGCTGGGGAAGAGGGGCTGTCTTAACCAAAGCCGGCTTTATTAGAACACACAACCAGTCAGTGCTGTGAGTCAAGTTCAGTGTGAAAAGTCACATTACCTTTTCTGATCTTTTCAGTGTGCTTTCTTTCTCAGCCCACGAACTCTAGAAAAATGAAGAGACCCAGCATTAGCATAGTCACAAGTCCTGGCAACACTTCTGCAACTTTACTCTGCAGTTAGTCACAGGCTGGTCAGAAACCCTGTGCAGCACCTAACATGTAAGAAGCAGCCCTCACTGGCATCTACCGCCAGCAACCCAGAATCCGCCTGTCAGGGCAGATGCTTTTGTGAACAGCTCTGCAGAAGCCCATGGTTATTATAAGACAAAATCAATTTATGAAGAGAATCAGTGAAACTTAACATTTATGCCAACTGCACATGGTGCCCGGGTCCTGAGTCAGGGCTAAAGTGAGATGGCAACAAAAATAGGGACCGGCCAAGTGGTGTGCTTGCACTGTGCGTGTCAGTGACTCTTCCTGCCACAGTGGTGACAGGGATGGGAGATGCAGACTGAAGATGTTTTGCAAGTAAGTACTTCCCGACTGTTCATAGGCTTTACCCAAGCTTCTTTAAAGAAACAAAGAACCCAGAGTTCAGTAAATCCCACAGGTATGAACTGAAGACCTTGACAGAAGCAGCCCCGGGAAGACTGTAAGGCGGTGGGATGTGCCTAGTCTCTCTGTGCCGTCGCAGAGCTGACTGTGCCAGGACTGCTGCAGCGTGCGTTTGTAGGTACTCGCTGCTGGTGCCTCACTTCACCAGTCACCAGAAATGCCAGCTCATGAGAAAGCACGTGCTGATGGGAGGACTGTGAGGACTTGGCATGTTCACAGTTATGTTTCTGCCTCCTCAGATGGCAGTGCCTGATTCTGTGATTTCTGCATACCTGATGGGTTCCTGTGGCCAGCACAGTGCTGTATCTGGAGGGGCTCTGGTGAAATCTTTGCTGAATGAATTTAACATATGTGTATTCTGAATAGTAAGTAAACGGTATAAAACCAATGACTTTAGAAGGAAAGATGTAAGACAAACACTGCAGTGTCCAGCTGTATCAGTGACCTTTAAAGCCACAGGTGATCATACTCTATATTTTCTCAAGCTTATTGCTGAAAAATTCAATATTACTGTAGAAGCCCCTACCCAATCCAAGCCAGGGAGTTACTCAGTTGTGTCTAATGTGAACCTCTGTGGATGACGGGGTCTTTCCACTCCCACTGTCGGAACTATGATAGGAGGATGAGGTAGGAAGACAGGGAGTAAAAGGCCTCTCTGCAGTCATCTGCCTCTCAAATATCCGAGACACAAGTAACAATACATCAGCATCCTCTGAGACAAGTGATGTGGCCGGTGGTGTAATGTCCCAATAGACTGTATATTATGGGTTCTGAAGAGGAGATGCATTTAAAAATAATACAGACAGGTGGATCTCTGTGAGTTCAAGGTCAGCCTGGTCTACATAGTGAGCTCCAGGGCAGCTGGGACTAAAGGAGACCCTGCCTCAAAAAAAAAAAAATTCCAAGCCGCCTATTACTTGTTTTCAAGCTCTGGCCTTCCATTGGTAGATTAAAAATAAACCAGCATTGACTGGCCTTCAGTAAGTGATAAAGACCCTCAGTGCTGGTGGCTAGCTGTGGGGTTAAGCATGAACCAACTGCTGGGGCTGTGAACTGCTGGAGTGCAGTCAGCCATTATTCCTCCTGACATGCATCCTGGGTTCTAGGCCACCGAGAGCAACTTGCAGCCGGCTGGAAGTCTGAACCAAGTACTAGTACATTGGCAAAATGACGGCCGGCCGGAGCACAGCTCTTACTCTTACCGGAGGGCAAATTTTTGCCTCTTCAGAAAAACTAAAAGGAACAAAGTCTCTGGGCCCCCGATTCTCCGTGGCGTCCACTTTGTCCTCCAAGATGTCTGCTTCCTCACTGGAGTAAGTACACTGCTCTCTCCTCCTCCTTTCGTTCTCCCTTTTCCTAACAGCGCCCCAGCCCTTCACCAGCCTGCCCTGACCATGCATTCTCACTCTGAGAATACCCCCGGCTGCCTCTCAGTGCGCCGTGGTGAGCCTGCCCGCTTTCCCAACCTGACTCAGAAAGCGCGGCTCACTTTCTCCCTCTCCCATCCCCCCCCTGAAAGCTGCCAAGATCCATAGCTTGGCTGCCTTGCTGTTCCTCTCTCAAACCACAATAGAACTGCTCTTCGGTTCTCTCCTGAGTCAGTGTTAAAATTCTTTTATCTACTAGACTCAGGACCTGTAAAAGGGGCCATGTCCACCCCACCCCTGTGCCCTGTGATAGCAAGACTCAGCACACAGTCACTCTCCTCCGTGCATGCTGCTGGTCTCCATCTCTGCACTGCAGGAGCCGGCCTCCAGCCAGACCTCAGTCACCCACCACTTCCTGCCTTCCTGGCCCTCCACACCCACATTTGCATCACGCCACATTGGCTCTCTGGAGATGTTTGCTTCTGCCCCTCCCACATTGTGATGTCATCCCTGTCAGCAGGTCAAAATGTGGCCCCAGCCCTTTGTTAGGTCCTCTCATCTAGGGCTCTTTAACCAGGGTCCTGGTCCTCATTTGCTGCCTTCGTTAAATCTCTAAGGCCCTGCACTGTACTTCTCCAGGGTGCCTGCCATGGTATCTGCATGGATACAGGTCTTCTGTATTTGTTGACTTTGATGTATCAGGTTGAGCAGTGTGAAACAGATATTTAGAAATTCAAAGTCAGCTGAAAATTAGATTTCGAGTTGTTCACTTCCCCATCCAGCTGCTGTTCCTGGACGCACAATTATCTGCTGAATTAAACCACAGATGATCTGCGTGCCCCAACTCTCTCCTGACTAACTGACCAAACAGAGCATTCTGGAGTTTTTCTCCTACAGCACCATCAGTGGCCATCTTACATCAAGGAACAAAGAGGCAGGGGGGTGCAATGATGGACTCCCTCCAACTGCCCTTGCTCAGGAAAGATGGCCTTGAGAAGTAACATTCCTCTAGCTGCAAGGACGTGGCTGAGTTAGCTAGACAATGGGCAGGGATTGGGAAACACACAGTTACTAAAAAAACAAAGCCTAGAGCAGGTGAGAAAACTCTTTTACAGAGAACACCTTCAGAGCCCCGCAGCTTCTACCACATGTGTGCTACCTACCCGGAGAGCATCCATCAGGTCAGGCTGCTCCGTGAGCTTGGGGAAGGTGGCCAGCACTGGATGACTGAGTAAGTCTGAAATACACAACACCAAGAATTTTATGCAAATTTCATTCTTTCTTTACTGTATTTGGATTAAAATGATCTCTGTGAGTTCAAGGCCAGTGTGGTCTACATAGCAAGTTCCAGGCCATCTGAGGCTACAGGGAGACCCTGTCCCAAAAAGGCCCACACACAAAAAAATCCTGCCAATTATTTGCTGACAATCCTCTCTATACACGTTAACCTCCAGGAAGGCTCAACGCTGTCCCTGGTAATCTGTGTCTCTCCATCTTCTCCCGGGGAGCTCTGGAATGGACGGCTACTGAGGGCAGCCACACTTCTGTAAAAGAGAATCCAGTGTCCTTGCATGGAGAACAGTGTAATGGCAAGCACAAGGAATCCCCTTTATGGAGCTCGTCTGTAAAGCACCTAACCAGTCCAGGAGTCAAGGGGAGCTATCAGGCCTGGCTACCTCTCAAAGGCTTCTCAATACCATCAGAACAGCAACATCTGAATTTTGGAAGAGACATTCAAACCATAGCAGATGCTTCTGAAATAGCAAGTGCAGTATATTCCAAATTCCTGTGTCCTCAATAGGAACAGTATTGAGTAACCTCCTACTATCGGAATGCACGTCAGCTGTACCTTTGAGTGCTACTTGTCAAGGTTTTTAAGTCATTAAACATTAAGGCAAGTGGCAATTAAAAGCTTAAGTGTCCCTCCACTAGAGGTATAAATACTTTTTTGAAAGTTTCGGTGCAGTTCTGACTTTGAGTTCCATTTTTCCTACTTTGCTAGGGAAAAGATTCTGGGTAGGGATTTCGATCTAACTAGGAACACCACTTGTCCACAGTCTGAGGCATCTACACCTGCCTTCAATTTCAGTCTCTCCAACCCAGGTGTTCCATTGCCTTGGCTGTTCAGGCACATTGGTCCCTCCATCCAGAAAGGATGGTCTCCACATGCCTCCCATATCTGATTACTTGTTCAAGTTTCATCTTAGGTATTATCTAAGCATAGAAGTCTCTCATGAATTCAGGTCTTCTTGATGCTGCTTCCTTGTTTATTTGCCTCCTAAGATCTACTCTAAACGGCTGGAGGACTTACTTGTGTAAGTTTGTTTTTAAGCCTGGTTGTTCCTTCCTCCTTCATCATACATTACCATTACTATGTCTGACACACAGCAGACAGTATATATGTAGATACTTACTGATTTCTTACGGTCAGGTGATATACAACAGAATTAACATTTTACTTTGGGGGAGAACTCTTATAGCACATCCATTTGTGCATGATAGCTCCATGATTTTTAAAATTTTTTCTAACATTTACTTGGAAAAAACTTTCAAATTCAAAAGAAACCACAAGGAGTGGAGCATGGTGGCTCACGCCTTTCTTCCCAGTGCTCAGGAGGCAGAGGCAGGTCGATCTCTGTTGAGCTGCAGGCCAGCTGGGGTTGCAGGGAGACCCTGTCTTGAAACAAACAAACAAATAAACAAACAAACAAAAAACAACAAACAGGAAACTACAACGACTGTGGAGATGGCTGAGTGGCTGAATCTTTTGTCATACAAGTGTGAGAACCAGAGTTTGGATTCCCAGAACACATGTAAATGCCAGATGGGCAAGGCAGCCTGCCTATAATTCCAGAGAGACAGGGCATCCTGGGAGCAAGCTGCAGACTAACCACATGGGAGAGCTCTGGGATCAACTGAAAGACCCTGTCTCAGTGAATACAGCAGAGAGCCGAGGAAGACTGCCAACGCCAACCTTGGACCTCTATGTGCATATACATACATGTGCATGCATCCCATGTACACACACATGAACATGCATACACACATGTATGCATACCACACATACATAAAAATCAATTAAGAAATCTCAGGAATAAGAACACTCATAGAAACTAGAATGCTCTTTGATTCACTGGTTTGTAACAAACCCATTGACATACTTTATTTACTAAGAACCAGTTATTTGGGATGGCTCTGTTTTCTTCCTGAGAAGATGACATACATACTATGTAGGGGAAGAGAGATTATTGAGAGGCTGAAAGACTCTTAGATCTCCAACCTCCAGAACTTAAAATATGAAGTGAGTAAACGTGAAAGAGCTGATACCCAAAGAGCTGATACCCATCTCACAAAGCTGGTTGTTTGCATCTGACGTCAGCACAGGGGATGCACTGCCCCTGATGCTTTTATTTTATTCCTGATGCTGATATTTTATTCCAAATGCCACATTTATAGGCAGAAGACACAGGCTTGCACAGGGTGCCTGTCTTCAAGGAGGACAACACACATGGGGAAATGGCCGCGGCTCCTTACCGGTACTTTGCAGGTTCATCCTGTCTCTCAACAGCACATCTCCAAGAATTTCCCGGTAAAATATCAGTAAGTGAGTGGAGCACATATTCCCAATCAATGTCTCTGGCAGCAGACTAACAGGAGAAAGAAAGCCTTCTGTAAACCTACGGTAGTTTTTTTTTTTTTCCTGTACATTACTTGAATAAAGACAGTTTCACATTTCAATTCCTTATTGGAAAACATTTTTACAATTTAAAGAAAAATTTCCACCACAATTTGGTCACATTAAACTTCAGATAACTTGTATTTTTAGATCACAGTTTAAGTTTAGCTCTGTGCTACATTCTTGGGCTTCCATGTTGTTGCATACACCCATGGTAAACGTCAGATAAAAAGTCATTAATTCCTTGTTTTGGAAAGGGACTAATGGATTACAAGCTTAAACAAAGGCATGTGGCTGCCACACCTGATCTGGTGGGCACAGAGGAAATGCCAGCTCAGACTGTTCCTGGGCTGGGTGAGACATGGGATGGGACGGGACGGGATGGGTGATAGATATGAACGGAATCCCAACTTTGCTACTTCGCAGCTGTGAAACTAGGGATTAGCTAATTACTCTCTTGTGCTTTCACTTCCTTATTTATGCAATGCTTGGAGTAATAATACCTGCATTTCAGGTTACTGAAAGGATTCAAATGAAATAAGTATAGAGTATTTAATGCAGTGTCTGGTATATAGTGAGGGCTCAAAAAGAGAAGACAATTTAATATTGAAACTAAGTTGGTTATCAGTTTAAAATAATTATAACTTTTATCTGTGCCCATAGAGTAACTTGTTATAATCTTTAATATTTGTTACTATTTGTGCTTTATTACTAAAATTAAAAGGAGACTGCTAAACAACCCACTAGTCTATTGCAAATAGAACTTGGACAGTCACACAAAGGAAAACTGTTTAGAAGGAAATGAAAGACAAAAAAAAAAAAGCTTCAAGACATACAGAAAACAAAAAGGAAGGAAAACAGCAGAAGGACAGCATTCCCTGTAGGCGATGACGTTAAATGGAAGTCATCTAAAACTCCTCAATCAAAATGCATAGGCTGGCAGAATGGATTTAAAAATCAAGATCTGGGCCAGGCGTGTTGGTACACACCTTCAATCCTAGCACTTGGAAGGCAGAGGCAGGTGGCTCTCTGTGAGTTCAAGGCCAGTCTGGTCTACATAGAGAGTTCCAGAACAGCTGGGGCTACAGGGAGAACCTTGTCTCAAAAAGACCAAAATAAATAAATAAATAAATAAATAAATAAATAAATAAATAGAGCAGTTCTTAACCTGCAAAGGACTTGGGTTCGGTTCCCAGTACCTCCATAGTGGCTAACAATTGTAATTCCAATTCCAAGGATTTGACATCCTCTTCTGGCCTCTGCAGGCAGTGCAAGACACGTGCACTTACATACATCCAGGCAAAACACTCATACATATAAAATAAAAACAAATCATAAATTGTTTTAAAAATATAAGAAATAAGCCAGGTGTGGTGGCTCATGCCTGTAGTCCCAGCACTTGGGAGGCAGAGACATTTGTATCTCTGAGTTCAAGGCCAGTGTACATAGTGAGTTCCAGGATAGCTGGGGCAACAGGGAGACCCTGTCTCAAAAAGACCAAATATATATACATATATATATGTATATATATATGAAATAAAAGTCAAGATTCAAGTATATGCTATTTATAAGAGATTTATTTTAGACTCGGAACACATACTCAACAGTTACAAAAGACATCTTGTTTTTTTCTTGTCTTTTTTCCAACAGGGTCTCCCTGCAACCTCAGCTGGTCTGGAACTCACTGTAGACCAGGCTGGCCTCGAACTCACAGAGATCTGCCTGCCTCTGCCTCCCTAGTGGTGGGATTAAAAGCATGGACCACCAGCCCTGGTGGAGATCTAAATTTTTGATAATTAATCTTTTATCTTAATTTCTAGAGAACTTTAGAAGGAAAAATGACCATGGAGGTCCCACCCAGGCTTCCGGCTGGCTGGGAGAAGAGCAAGAACACGGCCATGGGCTGGCGCAAAGGCAAAGGAGTCCAAGGCATCAGCTTCGTGGGTTTAGGCTGCTGTCCCTGACTATGCACTAACTGCTGCGTTTCTAGAAACTTGCTTTGTTTTGAGACAGGGTTTCTCTGTAGCCCCAGCTGGCCTGGAACTCACTATACATAGACTAGGCTGGCCTGAGTCTCACAGACATTGCCTCTGCTTCCCAAATGCTGTGATTAAAGGTGTGTGTCACCGCGCCTGGCCATTTCTAGAAACACATAAAACTATAGGATAGGCTGTCTTCCCACATTTAAATTCATATGCATATTTGGTTCATAGAGCCTGCAAAAATTCTAATTTGTATATGTTCAAGTAGATTTAGTGATTTGGCTGCTGAGGATCATTTAAGGCACTGGTACCACCATGACCGACGGTTCATGCCGTGACTCCCAAGGGTGTTGTACATCCTGTCCTGGGCAACGAGCCATGCCACGCCCAAGTGCAAGGCTCATGCTGAAGACCAGTCATGATTTTGGCAGGGGAAGGGGTGGAACCTTCCTTCCTCCCATTTGACTCTTTTTCTCACAGATCTGCCTGCTCCATCTGTCTGGAAAGTGTGGGTGCTCCCTCAGTGTGGGCAGTCCTTTCCTTCTAGCACCTTCTCCCTGCATACTTCAATGCTGCTTCACTTTTTTTTCTTTAATTTCCTGTTTTTTTTTTCCTAAACCTAAGATGGCACAAAAGTTCTGAGCTGGTAACAGTTGGGTGAGTTGAAACGGTGAAACTCCATTTCACCCTAACTTCTCAGGTAAACTAGCAAACCAGGGGCAAGAGCACTGTCATATCATGAGTGGGCTTTGGGCAGTAACACTCTTGTTTTTAAGTTTTTAACAATAAAATGGAAGTAAGAGAGAGAAAAAGATAGGACACATAAAAAAGACAATGGAAAATAATTTCATAGAATTTACACATACAGACAGGCCAGTGCTATATCCCAAGAGCCTAAACTCAGGGCCTGCCCTCTGCCCTGCTCAGGACCTTGGAAGTGCGCCTTTGGTCAGACTGTATCAGGTTAAGTATCTTCAGAAAACAGCTCTAAAATGAGAAAGACAAGTGTTGGTGGGGCTGAGCAGTGGCCTACTGCCAGGTGACAGGCTCACGGAGTTCAAACTGACTCTACAACTTGAGACTGTAGGGTCTAGGAGGCAGGACTCAATGCTTTCCTACCGCAGGAAGTTGGTCTGCACCAGCTCATTGCATTTTCATGAGTCTCTGGACATGCAGAGGACACCCACAGAATGTGCAAGGCTGAGGGGCTGGTGTGAGGCCTTATAAAGCCAGGCAGCTGGGTCTTAGGGGAAATAAGCACTGATGCAAATGCAAACTGGGCTTCTCAGCAGGGCCCTGCCTGCACTGTTGTAGCTCCGTGGCATAATATTAGGAAAGAGCCCCCACTCCGCGTGGAGCAGAAGAGAAGTGTGGGTGAGCAAAGGTGAAAGTGGATAGCAGGAGAGGGTACACCTCTGAAGGGGAGGAGAGGAATGTGGGTGCTACCACCTGTCTTCTCCCACCTCTGGAAGGTGGAGGTCAGAACGGTGAGGATGCTGGAGAGACCAGTCTTGCCTGTCTCCACCTCCCTGTGGCACAGGCTCAGAGCACTGAGCTAAAACTCATGCGCTATGCCTAGCCTCTCACCTTGAACCTGTGGCACAGGGTGTGCGGGCCAGATCCTTTGGGGACAGGAAGTCCATGGCCTGGTTTCGATGAGAGCCAGCCTGTGCCTGGGTCATACCAAGAGGGTGCTCAAACCCACATGTTTCAAGACCATGCAGAGTAGAGTGGCAATTTCAAGATAGTCTTCAAGTCCTGGGCTCTAGGAAGAAGGGACAAGGCCGAGGAGGCTCAGACAGCAGGACAGCCCCTGCTGAGGTACAGTGGGCACTAGCAAGAGGATCTCTACTTGGAAATGATGTTGCAAATCTTTCTTGGTGCCTACAGTGAGCTGCAACTGGCCAAGTGCCTCCGTCCATGAGGCCTGGAGGACAAGGACTCGGGACTTTTCCACATGACTACAGCACAGAGCAGTGTTCACGGCTTCGGACAGATGGACTCTCTTCCTAAGCAATGTGCCACGCAGGCCAGTTTTATCTTGAGACAGTAAAAGTATCTGAGAACCTGTCTTTGGAGCCAAGGAAAAAGCACGGAGAGTGGTTCCTGGCAGACACTTGGGAGAGCTCTAGGGCTTGGGGAGGCGGATCCCCAGGTGGGCAGCTGGGGCTGCAGGAGGAGGAATGAGGACAAACAGGGTTTGGCTTTTCTCTTACAAAGGCTGCTACTGTCTTAAGGTCAGCCTTTTGTTTCCCTCAGCTTGAAAAAGAACAACTTTCCAAAGAAAGATTGGCTCCCCAAAAGGAGAGGGGGAACCTAGAGGCTCTATGAATATCTAGGAAGGAAAAAATAAGGCAAGAGTAAATAATACCCATGAGCACATTATTAATGGTTGCTGAAAGATTGAGCTGTTAATGGTATAATTATAGAATGCAGTTCAGCATTAGCGATGAGAAGAAGGCTTGTTTAAACTAAGTGAGTCTGGACTGAGAGAAGACATATTCCCCTAGGTATGCCAAGTCTTCCTCTATTGCCTACTTCATTTCCATCATGTCTTCCATTTTGTATGTGCACATGCCACAGCATGGATGTGGAAGCTGGAGGAAACATGCTCAGCATGGATGTGGAAGCTGGAGGCACATGCCACAGCATGCATGTGGAAGCTGGAAGACACATGCCACAGCATGCATGTGGAAGCTGGAGGACACATGCCACAGCATGCATGTGGAAGCTGGAGGACACATGCCACAGCATGGATGTGGAAGCTGGAGGACACATGCTCAGCATGGATGTGGAAGCTGGAGGACACATGCTCAGCATGCATGTGGAAGCTGGAGGACACATGCCACAGCATGGATGTGGAAGCTGGAGGACACATGCCACAGCATGGATGTGGAAGCTGGAGGACACATGCTCAGCATGGATATGGAAGCTGGAGGACACATGCTCAGCATGCATGTGGAAGCTGGAGGACACATGCCACAGCATGGATGTGGAAGCTGGAGGACACATGCCACAGCATGGATGTGGAAGCTGGAGGACACATGCTCAGCATGGATGTGGAAGCTGGAGGACACATGCTCAGCATGCATGTGGAAGCTGGAGGACACATGCCACAGCATGGATGTGGAAGCTGGAGGACACATGCCACAGCATGGATGTGGAAGCTGGAGGACACATGCTCAGCATGGATATGGAAGCTGGAGGACACATGCTCAGCATGCATGTGGAAGCTGGAGGACACATGCCACAGCATGGATGTGGAAGCTGGAGGACACATGCCACAGCATGGATGTGGAAGCTGGAGGACACATGCTCAGCATGGATATGGAAGCTGGAGGACACATGCTCAGCATGGATGTGGAAGCTGGAGGACACATGCCACAGCATGGATGTGGAAGCTGGAGGACACATGCTCAGCATGGATATGGAAGCTGGAGGACACATGCTCAGCATGGATGTGGAAGCTGGAGGACACATGCCACAGCATGGATGTGGAAGCTGGAGGACACATGCTCAGCATGGATATGGAAGCTGGAGGACACATGCTCAGCATGCATGTGGAAGCTGGAGGACACATGCCACAGCATGGATGTGGAAGCTGGAGGACACATGCTCAGCATGGATGTGGAAGCTGGAGGACACATGCTCAGCATGCATATGGAAGCTGGAGGACACATGCTCAGCATGCATGTGGAAGTTGGAGGGCCTTGCAGGAGTCCATTCCCTCTTTCACCGTGCAGATCCCGGGTTCAGGCACCCAGCAAGTGCCTTTGCCCGCTGAGGCACTTGGCCCCATTTCCCTTCCCTACTTCCCTTCCCTACTTCCCCTTTCTGATGATTAGTGAGCAGCAAGTTGGGCCAGGCAGGACAGCTACTGCAGCAGGGTCTGCCCCACAGTGTGCTCTTCCCTTCCCCGAGTCTCCTCCTGTCCTCTGCGGGAAGATCTTCCCATGGCCATATCCCTCCAGCCTTTCAAGCCTATTTAAACTCCTCTGTCTTACCAGCTCCATCACGCATGCTCACTTGGACAAATCCTGAAATAACATTTATTTATCTATACAGAAATTAACTATGCTAGTAAATAATTTATAGCAAGCACTACTGTTTGTATCATGCATTATAAACACAGGCTAAGTGTTTTTATATGCCTTCCTTTATTAATTATTACAGCTTCATAGGGCTGATATTGTTTAAAGTATGAGATTTTAAGAGAGATGGCTAAATGACTATGGGGCACTGAGTCAGAAACCATAGATCTGGGATTTCACTGAGGTAAAAGATCCTGGAGGAAAATGCAAATTGAAACTACCACAGGAGAGCATTCCCCTCTTTTTGGAATGGTCCATACAGAAGGAAATGGATAGTACCAAGTGCCCTCAAGAATGTGCAATAGCCAAAACTGAAACCTTGCTAGAGCCAGCGGAAATGGCACAGGCATTTTGGACAACAGTCAGGTAGCTGCTCATAAAATTAATTCAATACAACATGAGCTGTCAATTCCATTCCTAGGTATTCTCACCCATGAGAAATGCAGACACATGCCCTACACAGACATACTATATGGGAATATTTGGAGAAGCTTTATTCCTAACTGCCCAAATCCAGAAACATCAGCTGGTGAATAGACAGGTCCACTATGGCATGTCCATCAAATTTGGAACTTGTTTAGAACAAAATGAACCGCATTGCTAACAATCCAGGCATGGGTGAATCTCCAAAGTGTCATGAGTGAAAAAAGCCAGATTCCAAGTCTATATAAGGCCAGTCAAGATGGTTGGAAAAATAGAAAACTGTCAGGGAAGAAGACATGAGTGGCTGTCTGAGGCTGGGGCTGAGGGCTGATTACAAGGGGTGTGAGATAGCTTCTTTTTTTTTTTAATATTTTTTTAAATTTATTTTATTTTATTTATTTATGTGTATGAATGTATTGTCTGCATGTAGGTTTGTGCACCCGTGTTGTGCAGTGCCGCGGAGGTCAGAAGAGGGCGTCGGATTCCCCTGGAACTGGAGTTCTCCTGGAATTGGAGTTACAGATGATTCTCAGCTGCCATGTGGGTGCTGGGGATCAAACCTGGGTCCTCTGCAAGAGCAGTCGGTGCTCTCAACCGCTAGGCCATCTCTCCAGCCCGAGATAGCTTCTTGAGCAAGAAGGGAATAGCCCCATCTTGACTGTGGGGGCTTTACAGCATCAGTACACATGTCGAGAGTCCAAGAACTGGTCACTATATGTAAATTAGACCATACTAAACCTGACATTAAAAAGGAAAGGTTTCCATGAGGACAGGACCACTTATTGATAATCTCTACTTATTCAAGAGTATCTAAATTATCTACAATGACATCTATCATTTAAAGAAATTATGTGTATGTGTGCACATATGTCACATTTATACAGGTACCCATGGAGACCAGAGAGGGACATCAGATCCCCTGGATCTAGAGTTACAGGAGGTTGTGAGCCATCTGACATGGGTGCTGGGAACTGAACTCAGGTCCTCTGGAGGCCCAGCAAGAGGAAGTGAATCTAAGCTTTATTAGCCCTATGTTGCCAAAAGTCTGGATTTGGGGTAATCAAAGAGGCAGAAAGTAACTAACAAAGGACAAGCAAGCAGGAGTCCACCCATCCTCCCTCCCAGAGGGCAGGTTACCTACCCACCTGAGCATGACTCTTGATCTCCTGTTTAGAGAGCGCAGTTTCACTAGAAGCTGAGGCTGCCTCCGCATGCTTATCATCTGATGGAACATACTGCCTTGTGCTATAAAGACATCAGAAATAGGAAAAAAATCTAAGAGCTTGGGACAGAGTACACCAAAGCTTATATCCAATGAGAATCTACAAACAGTGGTGCTGTACTATGTGAAAGATGGTAGTCATCCACCTACCCTCCGTGAGCCCACGGGAAGGGGAACTGGGACAGGAGCACCTATAGGACTCCAGAGGGCGCCACTGGCCACTGGGACAGATGCTTCCAGCCATGAAGAATGAAGGCTAAAAGGCGTGTCTATCTCCAGGTAGAACCAACAGCTCTTAAACTCCTTCCTGTTCTGAAAGGTGGAATGCTGTACTGTGCAGTGTCGGTGATGGTGAGGGTCCAGAGCACCAAACAAGGGCAGGGAAAGCCGAGCAAGACCACAGTGCTGTCTGCCTGCTAGGCTTGGTGCAAAGACCACAGTGCTGTCTGCCTGCTAGGCTTGGTGCAAAGACCACAGTGCTGTCTGCCTGCTAGGCTTGGTGCAAAGTCCACAGTGCTGTCTGCCTGCTAGGCTTGGTGCAAAGACCACAGTGCTGTCTGCCTGCTAGGCTTGGTGCACCGCGGGTGAAGGGTAATAAGGCACGCAGTCTTTCTGGGGAGAATTTGTCACACATGGAAGTTGCAAATATCCACACCCTTTAAATTAGCAATGTGCAACCTTTGAACTGGCCTTTTTTTACTCATTCTGTATCTGTCACAAGAATTAATCCAGTATTCAGAACTTAGGCAGGGTCCTTGTCTTCATGATTTTCTACATTAGTCTTATATGTGTTGCCAAAACAAAAACAGATAAAAATGACTTAGTTTTAATATCAATGACACATTGAAAACTGTGAATCCAAATGAAAAGCATTATGCTTAGAAGAATACAGCTGTCTTCTCTCCACAACTACTCTTGTAGCTTTACCTCCAGCTTTTTTTTTTTTTTTTGTATGTGTATGAATGTACTGTCTGCATGTAGGTCTGTGCACCCATGTCGTGCAATGCTGCGGAGGTCAGAAGAGGGCATTGGATTTCCCTGGGACTGGAGTTACAGACGGTTCTCAGCCGCCATGTGGGCGCTGGGGATTGAACCCGGGTCCTCTGCAAGAGCAGTTGGTGCTCTTAACTGCTAGGCTATGTCTCTAGCCCCTACCTTCAGCTTTAAGGAAAGGAAGGTGATGCAGTTCTAGGATCTAGAGAGGATCTAGGTGCCATTCCAAAAAGGTCTACACGCTAAAGGACTGGCTACCAGCCAGTGGCCTACGGCTCCTCCTGGGGCCAATGTGGGCCAG
>VZQC01006864.1:1039266-1072243 GCA_009823505.1 Rhizomys pruinosus
AGGCCACATGTGGAGTGTTATCTAAAGTAAGTATCTGGGAGAGGAGCTAATTCCTAGATTCAAGATGAAGGGAACTGGGACCTGGAGACATTTAGGAGCCCACACAGTCACCCCGACAGAGCAGGACCCAGAGTCTCTGTGTCAGACCTTCCACCGAGACTCCTCCCCACCGAGACTCCTCCCCACCTGGACTCACAGTCACATTCATCCTCTGCCTGCTCATGGCTTCTCTCCTGTGAGACTTCTGCTTACACTTTGACTTAAGTCTTTATTTTCCCCAATTTAAAATTCAGATCATTTTTTTATTAGTTCCTGATTGGAGATAGTAATCTTACTTTTCTGAGTATATCACAAGTCCTGGCCTCTAGTCTGCTTTGTTCATTTTTTTTTTTTTTTTTTTTTTGGTCTTATCGCGGACAGGCTCTCCCTGTAGGCCCCAGCTGCTCTCTGAAACTCACTCTTGTAGACCAGGCTGGCCTTGAACTCACAAAGATCCGCCTGCCTCTGCCTCCCAAGTGCTAGGATTAAAGGCGTGCGCCACCACGCCCGGCTGTCTGCTTTGTTCTTAATGTTTCCCTTTTTTCTGCTCTTAATGTCTCAGTTGGGTTGCAGTGCCCACTGCTGCAGTCTCTCATGAGAGACTTGAGCATCTTATAAAATGCTGATCTCTGGGTAATTTCTCTCTCAAGGATGAGACAGTGTGTGCTGGTTTCATACACTCCCTTAAATAACCAAAATCAACATGAAAAGCCCTCTCTCCAAAACTCGTTGAAATACTAACAGAACACACTTAAGGGACCTAGTCCCTACAGATGTTCTCATTGTAAGGAACAGAAAGCGCACTTACTTTGTTGGAACAGGAACTCCGCTGCCATCGAAAAGTTTAAGAAACACCCAGCCACAGCTTAACTCTCCCCTCTCACCAGTGGACTAGGAAATAAAACAAGTCTAAGATAGCCAAATTTATAAGCACATACCAGGTCCTCTAGAAAGAACATAAATATTATTCACTCTAAGGACTAAGCCATTCCCCAAAGTAAGTACAATGAGGCTTGCTAGTCCTCCACTTCACCTGTAAGCCAGGTGCTAAAGTGATACTTCAGACTTCACTCCTGTCTTGTCATGATTGCTTTTGAACGTCTTTTCAACCTGATGACGAGGCAGCCACTGCTATTGTGTTTCGAGTACTATGCATGGTTGGAGTCCGTCTTAAATCACACAACACAGAGGACAATCACATGCATTATGAATCTACGTTTCATGGGGAGACGGAACACAGAAGTCTGTCACTCGAGTCTCCTTTTGCTCAGGTGTTCACCCCTCCTGCCAACTGCTAGGGGCATTGGGACTCACTTGGTTCTTCTGCTGCCCTACCCATTGTAGTACACAAGAGTGAATTTGTAGCCGGGTGTGGTGGTGCACGCCTTTAATCCTAGCACTTGGGAGGCAGAGGCAGGCGGATCTTTGTGAGTTCAAGGCCAGCCTGGTCTACAGAGTGAGTTCCAGGACAGCTGGGACTACAGGGAGACCCTGTCGCCAAAAAGACCAAAAAAAAAAAAAAAAAGGAAGAGTGAATTTGGTCTTGAAAAGTGCAGAGTGATCCAGGACCATTACTTTGTTGGTCCTGTGATGGCTCTCTGGGTAGCCATAAGGCCAAGGTTATACATCCTAGCTGTTACTAGAATGTAGACACAAGGAATTAACCAGCGCAGGTCTACGCCAGTGGGTAAACCCAAGCATTTCATATGACATAAGTTAGATCAAGTTTCTGGTGTTCCCTTGAGAACCTGCCATTCCTCCAGGTCACTAACTTAACCAAGTTAAGTGTACTCGGCTCAGGGAGGCCAGGGGTGCCAACCCCTGTGCTAGAAGCCTCTGGACTTTTTAAAATCTCCTCTGGAAAGTCTTAGCCTTTATGAGTTTTCATGTGTTAAAAGAACTGGAGTTCAGTAATGCTATAAATGTAAACAAATAACCTTTTTATCTTAAATGCCACTTAGCAGCATTGCATAAAAAATGTGAATGGAGGAGAGGCAGTGAGATGGCCCAGCGAGTAAAGGCGCTTGCTAACAAGCCTGATGACAGGAGTACAACTCTCAGGACAAATGGTCGGAGGAGAGAGCCAATTCCTACAAGCTGTACTCTGACCTCTGCACATGCCCATCCTATAAATACAATGTACTAATTTCTTATGAGAATCACCCTCACTCTGGTTCCTTCAGGGTTGAACTTCTACTGTACGGAGCCTCTGCTGTGGAATGTTAGATGTCTCCCACTGTCTCTAGCTGGTGGCAGTGTTTGGGAAGATTCTGGAACATTTAAGAAGTAGATCCTGGCTACAGGAAGTGGGTCACTTGGGGGTAGGCCTTGAGGTTTGTAATCCAGACCCATTTCCTGTCCTTTGCTTCCTGACTGTGATGCAACGTGACCAGCTGGCTCCCCAGTCCCGCGAGATGATAGGATCCCCTCCAACTGTAAGCCAGAATAAACCTCTTTGCCCTTAAGCTCCTTTTGACAGGCTACTCGATCACAGCGACAGGGGAAATAACTAAGACATCTATTATTTTCCTTGTAAATACAGACATTTCTAGTAGTTCCATTTTGATGCATTAGAAAAATTTATCTTTCAACTTTGACATACGTTGCGAATGTAAGAAATTCCAAGTTCAAATAATATTCCAAGGTCTGGAGATGAAGAATTGGACCTAATAAAACAATCACCATCAAGCATGCATGGCAAGATGCCAGTGACCTGGAATGATAAAGAAACTGAGTTACTGACAAATGTGAAGTGTGGGCAGGGCCTGTCAGCCCCATCCATCTGCAAAGGGCTGATGCCTTTGTGTAATGATAGAGGACTTAAGGAAACTGAAATAGATGGACTAATGCCAATGGTTAGAAACAGCAACATTTAATTCCTCTGTTAAAGGAAAATTACCTTGACCTTCACTATTTTTCACTTAGAGTGGAGCTAAGAGGCAAAGCATTATAAGTAGGTCATCAGAGGTGTGACAAAACACATTGTGCATGTTATTATTTATGCTAACTACAGCTATTTATAAGCAGGACCAAAGCCACACACACACCCACCCACACACACACACTCTTGCTGGGCTCCCAAATCCCGCCTTGCACATGCGCCATTCCCTTTTCTCCCCACTCTGGATCTCGGGACAACCACACTCTCTTGCCTAGAAAATCTTACCCATTCTCCAGGGTCTAGTTTCGCTTGTTCAAAAACTTTCCATGGGGGCCCAGGGAGATGGCACCATGGTTAACAGCACTTAATGCTCTTGCAGAGGACCCAGGTTTAATTCCCAGAACCCACATCGGGTGGCTTACAATAGCCAATAACAGCTGCAGGAAACCTGGCACCCTCTGTCCTCCACGGGCACCTGTGTGCACACAGTGCACATAAAAATACACAAATAGCCGGGCGTGGTGGCACATGCCTTTAATCCCAGCACTCGGGAGGCAGAGGTAGGTGGATCTCTGTGGGTTCAAGGCCAGCCTGGTCTACAGAGCGAGCTTCAGGACACCTGGTATTAAAAGGGAGACCCTGTCTCAAAAATACCAAAAAAAGGGTAAAATTAAAAAGAAAGAAAAACCACAAATAAATAAACTTTCCCAAAATCTTCCTTGGACCTAAAGACTAGCATGGACCTCCCTCCACCTACCTGCTGTGCTTCCAACCCCCTTGCAGCTTCATAAGCATGGCATGAAACCCAACCCACAGGGCGGCTCCCAGGATTAGCCACCATGATGCACATGGCCCGGCCAGGGCTGGAGCTCCTTCAGGGCTGCATACTGCTGCGCTTCAAGGACATGTTCCTTCCCTAAGAACATGCAAACTCCCATATACTTAGGCACATGTAACCTGCTTCTTTCAACCAGAAAACTCACACTTATGTACCCTCCTGGCAGCTTCTCCTCATCCCCTCAACACTTTCTCTGCACAGAGCAGAGGTGCAGCAGCAGAACTGTGAATTTCTGTGCCAAAAGACAAGCAGTGCTTGTCCCTGGAGGCAGGCGACAGGGGGGAAGTGGATTGTTAGGTGCTGAGCTGTAGAGGAGCTAGGGCGCAGGTCACAGCCAGCGTGGTGGCCAGCCTCCAGCCTCCAGCACGGCCTGTGCCCTCTCCCTGACCCTCCTTCTGGCACTAAGACCTTTGATGCTGGAGGGGGAAGGGAAATGAAGTCTTCTAGGCTGGAGCAACAGCAAGGTAGCTGTGGGAGGGACAGAAACTAAGGCGAGGAGTCCTGGGAGGCAGGAAAAAGCAACTGCAGGCGGATAAAAAGAACCTAGACATTTCTCATTCACTGGCGTCTGTGTAACACTGACTCACAGCTTAGCGGTGAAACCCTAACACCACCTCAGCCTTGACGGGACCTGGGTGTAATGCACCAGCCCCCAGGGATCACCTTTGATTTCATCTCAGGGAGGAATAACTGCCATTAGCACAGCTGGAAGATTACATTTTTAAAAAACACTTCACTTCCTAAATTTGATCATCTTCTTGTTTTCATGTTTCATCAAAGAGACATATCCTAAAATTGAAATCCACTGAATGATTCAAAGGAATTATAGGTTTGGCGAGTTAGAAGTATAAGGAATTTTTGCCAAAATCTTCAAATAAAATTAAGATTGAGAACCTAAAGACAAATCTGGTGCTCTATACTCTGTACAAAATATGCTGTGCTTTGGTGGCCTTGTGTCGGACCTGGTCCTTCCCAGGAGAGGACGTTCCTATTTCCGTCCACTAACCCGGCAGTGACCTACCTGGGGGGAAAAGCTCCACGTTTGGGGCTTTTTCGGCTGCCACGTGGCTCTGACTGTGTGAACGTTGCTCAGAACCTGAAATGAGATTTTCCCACTTGAAATCCCACTGTAGAAAGTCTTCTGAGACATCATCCCTTCTGAGTCCCAAACTATCAACAGTGGCTGTTTTGGACACTGTTGAGTGTACACCACTTTTTTTTTTTTTTTTTTTTGAGACAGGGTCTCCCTATAGTCCCAGCTGGCCCGGATTCATTCTGTAGACCAGGCTGTGCCTTGAACTCACAGAGATCCGCCTGCCTTTGCTCCCGAGTGCTAGGATTAAAGGCGTGTGCCAACCATGCCCGCTGAATGTGCACCACTTTTAATTTAAAGCAATTATGCTATATTTGTTTAACTTCTTTTTTACATCAAATCAAATGTACATGCAATTTTTATTTTAATATTTTATTTATGTGTATGAATGTATACTTGCATGTGTGTAAGTGCACCTGTGTTGTGCCAGTGCATGTGGAGGTCAGAAGAGGGCATAGGATCCCCAGAACTGGAGTTCTAGATAGTTGTTAGCTGCCATTGTGGGTGCTGGGAATCTAAGCTCAGGTCCTCTGCCAGAACAGCCAGGCCAGCCATCCTCTTCGCCCCACATCACAACTTTTTTTTTTGGTCTTTTGAGACAGGGTCTCCTGTAGCTCTGGCTGTCCTGGAACTTCACCTGTAGACCAGGCTGGCCTAACTCACAAAGATCCGACCTCTCCCTTCCCAAGTGCTAGGATTAAAAGGTGTGTGCCACCAAGCCTGGCCCCACATACAACTTTTAAATAACTCATTAAAAAATGTGATCACTTATAAAATAATTAAGAAAATATAAAATTATTCATATTTTGACTTTGGGCAGTAACAAATTATATTAAACAAAATATTACCTATGGCAGGTTGGGAACATGAGTACCATCTGGGGCTGGCTGTGCCACATCTGTCACCCTGTCACTAGGACAGGCAATCCCACAAGCTCGCATACACAGTTAAATTTTTCTTTTAGATCACTAGGTCAATAAATTATATTCTTCTTACAATTTGATCTCTTTTAAATGTTATATGTAAGAAGGTCATACTACAGTTTACATAAAAAACACAAAAGGAGCCCAAATTTTATTAAAGAACAATTCAAGTTCTTAGAGGGGGAACAGGTAACATAATTTTTATTTTAGATAAAATATTACAGCATACTCCTTCTAAAAGTTAAGCTTGAAAAATAATTCTAAGGCTGGTAAGATGGCTCAGTAGGTAAAGGCAATTTAACAAGTCTGATAATCTGAGTTTGATCCCTGGATCGAAAGAGACAGAAGAACACTCTACAGAACTGTCTTCTGAACTTTACATGTGCGCCATGGCATGCGTACACATGATAATAAATGTAAAATGTCACCGGGTGTGGTGGCACACGCCTTTAATCCTAGCACTGGGAGGCAGAGGCAGGCAGATCTTTGTGGAGTTCAAGGCTAGCCTGGTCTACAGAGTGAGTTCCAGGACAGTTGGGCTACAGGAGACCCTGTCTCAAAAAGACCAAAAAAAAAAAAAGTTATAAAATGTCAAAATGATTTTAAAAACCAATTCAAGTAGCTGAGTATAATCCCAGCACTTGGGAGGCTGAAGCAGATGGATCTCTGTGAGTTGAGGCCAGTCTGGTCTATATAATCAGTTCTAGGTGAGCCAGGGCTGGCATATGACTGATCTAAAAAAAAAAAAAAAAAAAAAATCAAACTGAACCAAACCAACCCAATTCAAGTAAATGTGTATAGTAAGTCAACTTTTATTACACATCTTCCATCTTCCACAGATGGGTGGTAGAACTTTATCAGCAGCTACAGCTACAGAAATTTCCATTTTTTTCAACAACGAATTTATTTAAATTTCTTGAAATATAGTCTCAACCTGGAGTTGTAACAGTACAAAAATCTTTCTGATTACTATCTGGTAATTAACATAAGAGTGGCTTTTAGTTGGTTTTACAAGGAATGTTTCCTGCTTCTAATATCCAAGAAGTTTTTGCCTGTCATAGGAATTAGAATTTCTAATCTATATTGTCTTTCTCTTATTTTTCAATGGAAGATTCCAATTTTGACATTCAGACTCAAGATAACATTATGTATTTCTTGCTATATAGATCCTGAGAGCTAATTTTGATTCAGCACAACCAACTCACTATATATTTGAGCAGAGTGCAGCCAGAATCACAGTACTTTCTACACAAAGCTGGAGGCAAGGGATATATTAATTAGGGATTCATATGATACAAACTGCATTAAGAATACATATGAAGAGACCTAAAAACCCAGCAGAAATCAAGTAAATATAAATAAAGCCCCAATGAGATTTATTTCATACTCAAAATATCACCAAGTGATAGAATGCAGAAATAATAAAGCATAGACTGTCATAAACTGCCAAGGCAGTATAAACTGGGAAAACCTACCGAGAGAGACCTGATAGTCTGTAATACATGGAGATTGACAGAACCTGCCATCTAATAATCTGCCCCTGGAGAATAAAGGTTTTTCTCTTGAGGCTTTACAAGAAAGTTTATTGAAAGACTTCAGTGGTTAAAAAAAATATTCCTTAAGAGAAGAATGGATAAAGACAACTATAGCACAGCCACACAATGAAATATCATCCAATAGTTAAAAAGAACAGCCAACAACAGAACCCACCAATTTGGATAAATATCACAACCCCAATGCTGATGGGAAAAAGAAAGCTGGAGAGAGATACAAGCTTTTGATTATAAATGAGCATATTAAAATTAGGCCATGTAAAATCAACAAAACTAATGTAGAATAATTATGTACATAGAAGGAGGGAAAAATGGGTTAGTAGTAGTATACTTTGGAACCTCTACATTTGCAGGATTAACTTTTTTTTTGAGACAGGGTCTCACTATGTAGACAGAGATCTGCCTACCTCCGCCTCCAGAGTGTAGGGATTAAAGGTGTGTGCTACCAAGCCCGGCAGGGTTAACCTTTAAATTAACAGACTATTTTTTGGATTCCTACTGAGAGAAAGAGAGAGAGAGAGAGAGAGAGAGAGAGAGAGAGAGAGGCAATGTTTACATCAAGAGTCCCCAAGAAAATGGATTTTACAGTTTAAAGAGTATTTGAGGAAATATAAATCCCCAAATTTGGTAAAAATATAAATGTGAAGTGAAAACCTCAAACAGGGTAAACTGAGGAAATTCATGTCAGGTACCCCACAACTTGTGAAGAGTAAACAGAAAGTAAGAAGACCGAGAGCAATGCTAGAGAAACAATTCGTATACTAACCTTAGGGAAAATGCTGAATGAGTGAGTTTCTCATTAGAAACCACAGAGGCCAGAGAAAGTGGCACGGTAACTTCAAGTGTTAAAAAAAGATGTGTTGAGCCCAATTTCTTTTCTTTTCTTTTTTTTTGGTATTTTTGAGACAGGGTCTCCCTTTAGTCCCAGCTGGCCTGGAGCTCACTCTGTAGACCAGGCTGGCCTTGAACTCACAGAGATCTGCCTGTCTCTGCCTCCCGAGTGCTGGGATTAAAGGCGTGCACCACCACGCCCGGCTGAGGAGCCAGTGCTTTTAACCACTGTGCCATCTCTCCAGCCCCAGAGTTGTTTTTTTTAAAGATTTATTTTTTAATGTATATGAATGTTTACCTACATGTATGTAATGTGCATCTCATGTGTGCCTGGTTCCTGCAGAGACCAGAAGGGAGTACTGGATCCCCTGGAACTGGATTATAGACAGTTGTTAGTTGCCATGGAGTTGCTGGGGACTGTACTCAGGTCCTCTGTGAAAGCCACAGTGCTCTTAACCACTGAGCCATCTCTCCAGCCCCTCAGAGAGGG
Source organism: Rhizomys pruinosus (assembly GCA_009823505.1). NCBI lineage: Eukaryota > Metazoa > Chordata > Mammalia > Rodentia > Spalacidae > Rhizomys > Rhizomys pruinosus. Next base: position 1,047,915 of record VZQC01006864.1, read on the forward strand.
TTTAAGAGAGTTTGTTTCAGAAGTCCTACTCTAAAAGGTTAGCATGTAACTCAGTGGTAGAATGCTTGTTTAGCTAGCACTAGTAAAAGGCCCTGAATTCAAACCCTCAGTCCTTAAAACAAAACAAAACTAAACCTAACCCCCAAACCCTACCCTAAAAGAATAGTTTAAGGAAATTCTCTAAACAGAAAGGACATGCATGAAAAAGCATGAATCTTAGAGCATCAGGAAGAAAGATCAATGGAAATAGTAAAAAATATGAGTAAATACTAGACATTGTCTCTTGAGTTTTCTATATCATGTTTGATGGTTGAAGGAAAATTATAACTATGAAGTGTCTCAAAAAACAAAGAAATGAATTTCGAGCTGGGTCAGGGTGGTACACATCTGTAATCCCCAGCAGGAGCAGGAGCAAGAGTGTGTCCAACACTCGGTGTTCCAGGTCAGCCTTGGATAAATAGCTTAGACCCTGTCTCCAATGAATGAGTGAACAAATAAAATGATCAAAATTAAGCCATAATCCTAGCACCGGGAGGCTAATGCCGGAGGATCACCAGTGCAAGTTAGAGGCCAGCCTGGGCCATACAGTAACGCTGTCTCTTCTGGGTCACTGGTGACACCTACTGGCTTGTGGCAGTGGTTTTGTACCGAGAATGCAAAAGTGGAGAGAGATAAACCTCTGTGAACTCATCCATACCAAGTGGAAGTCTGAGACCTACCGCCACCTTACACTTGCCCTTCACCACCCTCAGCATCTAGTCTGTCACCAAATGTTGTTGATTTGGGTCTCTTACATCTCACTCCACAGCTCTCTTCTCCACCTTTCTGAGTTGTAAGCATCATCCCTCACCCAGTAGCACCTATTGTGCTCCGTGTGTTGAACTAAATGTTTCACTTGCATTAACTTACTTAATCCTCATGTGAGCAAGGTCAACTCATTTGGTCAAGGTCTCATGCCAGCAAATGATGGCACTGGCTGATCTTAAGCAAGCTGGGTCCAGATTTTGTAAGATGATATTCAGTGTGGGTCTTCTTTCCTCAGTTAAACCTCTGTGGAAATGCTCTCAGACTCATGCCCAGAGATGTGTCTCCTAGGTGATTCCAAATGTAGTTAAGAACCAATGAAGACTAACCAGTAAAATGTCTACTTTAATTCAGTGTACTCCAGGATCATGCATTGTATGGGTTTCAATTGTTTTTGGATCCAGGAATATCCGTGTATCGTGGAGAATAATCCATATGTATACTAAAAGTCTATCTATTTTACTATTTTGAAATGAAGTGTTATATAAGCATTAATTTGATCCATTTTATCTAGTTTGTTATGTTATCCAATTCTTTTTTATTCTTAATAGTTTTCTGTATGCTAGTTCTGTGTTACTGAGACTCAAATGTTAAAATTTTCAATTCTCATTATGGCTTTGCTCACTTCCCTTTTCAGTTCCATACAGGTTGAATTTCACGTTTGGAGCTCAGACCCTGGCTGTGCAGACAGGGCTGCTGTGTCCTCCCAGTGAGCCGAGCTTTATCATTACGGTGAGCTGAGCTTTATCATTACGCAGGACCCACTGATCTTCCATGTATTTGTCTTTCATTCATTTAAAAATTGAGTATCTTGCTGCGCATCGTGGTGCACGCCTTTAATCCTAGCACTTGGGAGGTAGAGGCAGGAGGATCTTTGTGAGTTCAAGGCCAGCCTGGTCTACAGAGTGAGTTCCAGGACAGCTGGGGCTACAGGGAGACCCTGTCTCGAAAAGACCAAAAATAAATATAAATAAATAAATTGAGTATCTTTTCATTTCTTTTTTTTTTTTTAGGTTTTTTTTGTTTGTTTTTGAGACAGAGTCTCCCTGTAGTCCTAGCTGGCCTAGAATTCACTATGTAAACCAGCCTGGCCTTGAACTCACAGAGATCCACCTACTTCTGACTCCCCAGTGCTGGACTAAAGGTGTGCACCACCTTATATATCCTGATTGCTCCCAATCTTGAGGAAGTGTTTAGTATCTTTGTTAAAATGGTGATGCTGGGGTAGAGAGATGGCTCAACAGATAAGAGCACTGACTGCTCTTGCAGAGGACTGGGGTTCAATTCCCAGCACCCACATGGCAGCTAACAACTGTCTATAACTCAAGTTCCAGGGGATCTGACACCCTCTTTTGATCTCCATGGGCACTGCACGACATGAGTGCATTCACACACAAGCAGGCAATACACTCATAAAAATAATAAATATTAAAAAAGAATGGTGATGCTACATTGTGTTTTTCTTCTTGTTCTTTACAAATGGGAGGAAATTCCTTATTTTTCCAATTTGTGGAAAAATTAAAAAAAATAATACTAGGCACTGAAATTTATCAGATGCTTCTACAGCTACTCAAATGTTCACATGATCTTTTCACGTCATCTTCTTTGTGCTGTTAAAATGACAAATTGCAATGACTGGCTTTAAAATGTGTTAGTTACAAAGGTATACATGTTTGAATTCTTGGGAGAAACTCCACCTGGCTGTTTTAGAGTGTCAATTTTATATTGCTAGGTTCAGTTTGGTAGTATCTGCTTAATATTTCAGTCTCCACGTCCATGAAGGATACTGGTCTTATAATTGTTCTTTCTTTTAAATGCAGTAACTTGTGATTTTTCTAGGAAATTGTCTATTTCATCAATGCCATCAAATTTACTGGCATAAAGCTGTTTATTATATTGCATATTATCCTGCTAATGGCAGATGGATCTGCCATGTCTCTTTCTATGTCAGATAATGGTAATTTTTTTTCTTGCTTGCTTTCAAAAAACTTCTTGATCAGATGTACTCTTCAAAGAATAAGATTTTAAAATTTCTATTTTGCTCATCTTTTCTCCCTCCTATTTATCATTTTAAATGTTTTATTATTTCTATTTTTCTACTTCCTCTAGGTTTAACTAACTCCTCTAGGTTTTTAGGTTGGTATCTTAGATAACTGATTTTTAATGTTTTTTTTTTTTCTAGTATACACAATTAAAGCTATATATTTCTATGTAGGCATAGTTCAAGCAACATCTCACAAAAGAGACATTCATTGGAAAAATCATCCTGACTCTTGTTTGTCGTGGGGGTGAAAAATAGCCTCTTAAGAATCAGGGAAGGGACCGGGCGTGGTGGCGCACGCCTTTAATCCTAGCACTTGGGAGGCAGAGGCAGGCGGATCTTTGTGAGTTCAAGGCCAGCCTGGTCTACAGAGTGAGTTCCAGGACAGCTGGGACTACAGGGAGACCCTGTCTCGAAAAGACCAAAAAAATAAAAAAAGAAACCGTCTGTAACTTCAATTCAGGGAGAAACTCCAGGTTTCCAGGGAATCTGACACGCTATTCTGACACCTCCCGGCATTGCAGACACAGGCGCACAGACCTGCATGACGACAGTACATTCATACCATACAAAAATAAATAAAAATTAAAAAAAAAAGAAATGAAACGTTTAAAAAAAAAAGAATCAGGGAGGATAAGAGTCAGAAGGGCACAAGGAAGCTTTGCATGGAGATGGCAGAGCTTCGTTATCTTGGTTGAGGTGCTGGTTATACAGGTATATACACTTGTCAAAAATGTAGTGCCCTAAGACCTACACTGAATATAACAGAAGAAGACGCATTAGTACCGTCACAGGTGGGGAAAAAAATCCAAGTTTGGATAGGTTACCAGGGGCCAAGCCTACAGAGTCAGAATCAGTGTGGGTACTCTACCACCTATTTATATACATCATATACATACATATGTGTGGATGCATATATACATATATGTATAATCTGAGAGAGAAGAGAGATAATGAGAGGGAGAGAGGAAAAAAAGGCAGCAGCTGCTTAACATAGTACACACATAAGATGTGATAGAAACGAGATATTTTTCTGTTATCCTGGTGTGACTTGATGTGGTTCTCACCTTACTGCCGTCAAAGAGACAGAGGCGGACATGTCTGCTGAGAACCTGTATGCTTGTTCCTGGAAGAGGAATCATTTTACAGCTCCACAGGGTCAGAACCAATGAAACACGACTTGGTCTTGGCTTAATCTGAAAGAAAAATTAATTATTAAATTTTATTATTTATAATCAAAATCCATTTTCCAAAGATATTTTATAAATACAGCTTAAGAAAATAAACATAAAGCTGGATGTAGCAATGCACACTTGCATTTGGGAGGTGGAAACTGGAGGATCAGGAGTTCAAGGCCAGTTTAGGAAAAAGAGAAACTTTCAGAAAATATACACAGACTAAAACAAAGAAGAAAAAATTGACACAAACGTGTACATAGACACAAGAAGTTTTAGTACAGTTCATGTAAAATCAAAATCATTTCAGACAAATTTTTCATAGTAATATTTTTTTCCTTAACTATGTACAAACTGCAGGGAACTAAATAGGCAGGACTAGCAGATAAAATGGTCTGATCATGGACTCACTGTGTTCCAGTCTTCAGGCCATTCCCAAGAGGTGTGTGAGCACAGACAGCTCCACAGCGCAGTAACCAGGACAGGGTCTTTAGTGTCATCCAGATCACGCCTCCTTTTGTTGGGATTGTGCTATGGTTTACTTCTGAAATGTCCCCCACAGGTACCTGTGTTGTGTCGAAGGCTACATATAGCACATTTGGGACACAGGGTCTAGCTGTGGTGGTGGGTCACCAGGGCAGGCCTTGAGGGTTATAGCCCCTCTGGTTCTAGCCTAGCCTTTCTGCTTCATCTTCTGAAGACTACATGCGGGGCCCACCACATGCTCTCCTTGCCCTGGAGCTGCTCTGCCACGTCTTCCCACCTTAATGGGCTGCACCCTCCCAAACTGTGACCCCGAATAACTCTTTCCTTTCTTAGGCTGCTTCTGTCAGGTATTTTACCACAGCAATGAGTAAAGGCAATAAAAAAGGAACAGACACAGACTCTAAGCAACTTGCTCCTTGGCTTCTTAAATAGATGTCTTGATGGAGAGAATTCTTCCACTACCTGATGGGATTACTCAGATCCACTTCACGGGTATAGGTCAGACTGTCAATCAATGAACTGGTATTCTGGTTTATTTCTTTTTTCTACTTTTTATTTTTGTATGTGTATGAATGTACTGTCTGCATGCAGGTCTGTGCACCCGTGTCGTGCAATGCCATGGAGGTCAGAAGAGGGTGTCGGATTACCCTGGAACTGGAGTTCCCCTGGAACTGGAGTTCCCCTGGAATTGGAGTTACAGATGGTTCTCAGCCTCCATGTGGGTGGTGGGGATTGAACCCGGGTCCTCTGCAAGAGCAGTCGGTGCTCTCAACCGGTAGGCCATCTCTCCGGCCCCATCTGATTTATTTCTTAAGAACAGCTTTAAGTAGTTAACCTTTGCATTCTGATTTACAATCATGAGCCTTTTCATTTAAATAAATTACATTTTCATAAAATTAAGCTGATTGTGGTGCTTTGAATGAGAAGTGCCCCCCATGGGCTCAGGTATTTTGAATATGTGGTATGTGGTTCCTAGTGCTGTTTGAGGTGTGGCCTTGCTGGAGGAAGCATGGCTGTAAACAGTGCTACAGTAAGTAAAGGCTGTATATATCTGCAGGCCGTACTGAATTCATTTCCTCTGAGTATGTCCAGGGTTGTAATCGCACCCTCATAAAATTCTGCCAACTTACTCATTCTGACTTAATTAAAACTCTTCTTCCACTGCTTCTGCTTCTCCTGACAGGAGCACAATGACAGAGAACTGTATTCTATAAAAGCACATTATAAATGTCTGCAGGAGAGTCTGCATGCACACCCTACTGGTGGACTGCTTGTTCTTAGTTAACCCTTCCACTACTGCACATAAAGAGAGGGAGAGCAGTCTGAGAAGGAATGCAAAACTCAGCAGCCTTAGCCTTGGTATCCACCAACCCTTCTCCTGCTGTACAGACAGTGAGGGGCTGGGGGAGCAGAGGGTTAAAAGGAATGCAAGACTCCGTGACCTTGGTGTCCCTAAACTTCTGCTACACCCAAAGAGAGGACAGTGGGATGCGGACTCTCAGAGACGAGAGCCACTGGGCAGAAGGGTGAAACTGACCTTGATTTCCTTTACTCTGCTCCTGTGCGGAAATGCTAATGAGAAAAGGATCTGGAAGGCACATTTCTCTGGCTTTCCAGATTACCGGCTCTCTTGATAAAGCATAGTTTAAAGATTCAATTTCTTGTTTTTGTTTATGTGACAGGCAGCAGAGTTACTGACACCTCTGATGATGCTGATGCTGGGCTGTGTTCATTGGTTTACTGTAACAAATATCTAAGATAATTTAAAAAGTTGGAAAGCTTATTTTAGCTCTTGGTTTCAGAGGTTCTAGTCCATGGTTGCTTGGCCCATAGCTGTTAGGCCTGTGGGGAGCAGAGCAAATAGCAAGAGCATGGTTCAGTTGATGTACTCAGCTCATGGCAGTGGGAAGCCAAAGGGGAGAAGAGGGGGCTGAGTCCCCACATCCTCTTCAAGGGCATCATGCAAGTGGCCTAATTTCTCTAGTAAGGACCACCTCTCACAACCTCCACCACCTCCCAGCAGAGTTAGAGGTTGGGGCTAAGCTTTAATATACAGGCTTTTGGTGGACTCTATTATAGCTATTTCCTCCATACTGAAGCTCAGGAGCTCCATGAAACTCACAAGAAACCCACAAGACTCATAAGGCCTCTTTCTGAGGTTATATAAACAGTAGACAATTGCAAGAGGTAGGGAACTTCTTGTTAGAGTGGCTTCCTGTAAGACACTCTAGTAACGTGGCTAAGTCATCAACTGTGCTGGTCAGGGTGGAGCTTCTCAGTGGTACCCTGTATATCCCAGCTGCCTGGAACTCACCTTGTCGACCGAGGAGTGGCCTTTGAACTCACAAAGATCCGCCTGCCTCTGGCTTCCACAAGTGCTAGGATTAAAAGGCGGTGCGCCACACACTATTCCCCATGGCCAGTGAGCAAGAGGCCCCAGTCCTATCAGAAGCCAAGCTGTGTGAGCTGTTCTGCATTCCAGCTTCTTTTCCTTGTTTCACAAATTTGACCTCTTCCTTAACCAGCCCCTTCCTGCAGCTGTAGCCCTTGCCCCCAGCCTTCCTTATACTGCTGGATTCCCCATCAATATTAGTAGGATACCCAATACTGCACCTTTAAGGACCAGCTCCTGAGCTGCACCCTATTTGAGCCAAAGCCTCCCTTTATCTGCTCCTTTTAGGACAATGTTTTTCCAGAGCATTTTCTCTATCTGGTGCTTCTGTTTCCTTGTTCATTCTGGAATTTCCCAGTATTTGGCAACTTGTCTGTAAGCTCGTTGTAAAGAAGAGCCACAGTGGCATGGTCTCCTTTGTACTGGAGATGTTCAGTTATCCATGGAAGGACGGATCTGCCATTACCTCTGCTGGGAAAGTCCTTCCCTGACCTCCCTAAAATGCCCACTCACTTCCATCCTTCCCACTCAGGCTAAGTCCAGCCTGTCCCATGATGCCTGCCTGGGTCTGGTTGTTCTCTGCTCCTGTCCACTTGAGCACCCTTGTAACGTATACTAGAGCGTGTAAAGCTGATGAAAAGACAAAGGACTAGCCCATACCAATTCATTGTCATATAAAAGTAAGAACATAGCCCTCAGAACAGAGCAAGAACTCCAAAGTTATTTCTTTGAATGAATAACTGATTTTAAAATAAGAATTCTCCATGTTTGACACCTGTTTCCGGAAAACAGACTTTGGAGTGGAGGCGGGAAGGACCAGGATAGCTTAAAAGTAGTCCAATGTGTCTGCATAGAGGAGTTAGAGGCACCGAGAGTACGAGGAAGACCCTGTCTTAAAAAAAAGCGAACATATTTTTTTTTCTAAAATCTCTAAAAAGTGAATGCAGATTTCAGTTCACAAAGTTATTTGAATGAATCATTTCATGGGGCCTGTTAGTGATCTAAAAACCTATCTTTCTTTAAAACTGCCTTAAGATTATTTACTTTGTTTCTATCTTTAAATTTTGCCCCTCATTTATTTAGATATAGATATAGATGGCATACCTGTTTTGGAGATTAAGCTCCTAGTAAGCAGCTTGGCATTTTGGAATTGCTTGCTGAGCTTAAAGCATGATATTATAGAATTTTATTGGTATTTGAATGTATTACACTTTTTTTGATGTGAGAAAAATAAAGGGAGCATTTTTTGGCAGGGAATCAGTTTCAAGCAAGTTACTTCTTGCAGCCGGAGCTTACAACATCACAGCTGGCCTTCAGGGATCTAATGTGGGATGCTAAAGCAGGCACTGTAAGTATAGTTACTATTGGTAAAATAACAGTTCCAACAGTTCCTGGTGCAGGTATGCAAATAGCATGAAAATTGACAAATGCATTGTAGAACACAAAAACTGTTTCTGTAGCGTAATTTTTTTCTTTTTCTTTTTTTCAGCATAATTTTGAAACAATGACATTTTCATAATTTGAACTTGTTACCGACTTTATCTACTTGATCTTTTCCATTGCTCTTCTCTCATTACAAAGGAAAGAATTCTGTTTTATCATAATAATTCTTTATCAAAATTTCTGTAAAAAGAGTTAATAATAATCACAACATAGAGTTATTGTGGTAATTAAATATAAAGAACAATGCTAGGCACATAATAACTTGGCAAATGTTAATGCTATGCCTTGGTAAATATCCCTGTTGTGTGATTTTCTTTTTTTCTTTTTTTTTTTTTTTTACTGAGGAGGCTATTTTTATTCACCTTAGTTAGAAAGGGCCAGGATAGATTAAAGAAATTATTCTGGACAAGTCCAGCTCAGTGAACCAGTCAGTCTATGGAGATTACTTACAAGAGCATGAATGAGGATTGCTTAGAAACAGCTATACCACTGAGAAGCTCCACCCTGACCAGCACAGTTGATGACTTAGCCACGTTACTAGAGTGTCTTACAGGAAGCCACTCTAACAAGAAGTTCCCTACCTCTTGCAATTGTCTACTGTTTATATAACCTCAGAAAGAGGCCTTATGAGTCTTGTGGGTTTCTTGTGAGTTTCATGGAGCTCCTGAGCTTCAGTATGGAGGAAATAGCTATAATAGAGTCCACCAAAAGCCTGTATATTAAAGCTTAGCCCCAACCTCTAACTCTGCTGGGAGGTGGTGGAGGTTGTGAGAGGTGGTCCTTACTAGAGAAATTAGGCCACTTGCATGATGCCCTTGAAGAGGATTGGGGACTCAGCCCCCTCTTCTCCCCTTTGGCTTCCCACTGCCATGAGCTGAGTACATCAACTGAACCATGCTCTTGCTATTTGCTCTGCTCCCCACAGGCCTAACAGCTATGGGCCAAGCAACCAATGGACTAGAACCTCTGAAACCAAGAGCTAAAATAAGCTTTCCAACTTTTTAAATTATCTTAGATATTTGTTACAGTAAACCAATGAACACAGCCCAGCATCAGCATCATCAGAGGTGTCNTTCTTGATATTCAGCTGGCTGAGACTTCGTCTAACTCCGAGCTGTGAGGTTCCCTTCCCTTCCTGTGTTCCCTCTTAAATTTTTCTCTTCTAGCCTGCGTGGTTGGCACATGCCTTTAATCCTAGAACTTGGGAGGAGAGGAGGCGCGGTCTGATCTTTGTGAGTTCAAGGAACAGCCTGGTCTACCCAGTGAATCCAGGACAGCTGGGACTAACCAGAGAGACCCTGTCTGTAAAAGACCAAAAAAAAATTTTATTTTTTTTTTCTATTTTATCGCTATTCCTCAATTTGGCATCCATGGGTTTGGTCTCCATGAGGGTATCCTGGAATCCCAGTTCCTGAGGATACTGAAGGACAACTATACTTATGTTTACCAGTTTATTATAAAAGGTGCAACTCAGGAATAGTCAAATAGAAAAGATACTGAGGGCAAGGGGTCGGGAGGGCAAGGAGTCGGGGAGGGCTATGGCCCGGATAAGGAGTAGGGGAGGGCTATGGCTCGGATAAGGAGTAGGAGAGGGCTATGGCTCGGATAGCTTCCCTGCGCATGCCACTCCCCACACCTCAGAGTATTTACTAATCCCACAGATCTCCAGACCCCTTAGTTTGGGAGGTTTATACAAATTTCATTAATGTGAATTAGCTAAGTGGGTTGTTAGGATGTATGTGATATGTTACGTATAGGTTGGGGAGTCCATGTACCAGGTATATGGATGAGAAGATACCTCGGGTGTCTTTCTTCGGGTGCTGTTTCCTTTTTTTGAGACAAAGTCTCGTTACTGGCCTGGGGGATACCCCACTAGGCTAGGCTGGCACCACCCATGGGTCCCTAGGGATCTGCTTTGTCTCTGCCTCCCCAGTGCTAGGATCTAGTACGTGGCCTCCATCAAAGCTTTTACAGAGGTTCTCATGACAAACTCAGGTCTTCATCGTTTCAAGTTAAAGTACCTTATTGACTGAGCTATCACCCCAGTCCTGAATTAATCGAATATCTAGTGACCCATGGTGCATTAATCTATTCTAAGTCCCATCTGTTCTCCAAAGGTCTTAGAGGGCAGGGACTAAAAGCTCCAACTCTAATGCATTTTAGAAGGTGAAAGAGACTCCTTATAAAGAAAAGCCCATTCCCAGTGCCGGGCTCGCTCACTTCGGTGGAGCACACCTTTAAATCCTAGCCACTTGGGAAGGCGGAGGCAGGCGGATCTTTGAGTTCAAGGGCCAGCCTGGTCTGCAGAATGAGTTCCAGACAGACACCGCTGCGCGCCCGCTGGGCTACAAGGGAGACTGTCCTCGAAAGAACAAAAAAAAAAAGAAAAAAAAGCACATTTCTTTGTCAAAATTCTTTAATAGAGATATTATATGGAAGTTTTGCCAGGAACAATATATATATATATATAATATATCTATATATATATATATATAGAGACGAGAGAGAGAGAGAGCAGAGGAGAAGATAGGAGAGAGAGAGATAGATAGAGGAAGTATGTGGGTTGTGTGTTGTGTGTGTGTGTCTGAATGAGAGAAGTACAAAAAACTAAATAAAAACAAATCTGGGGCTGGAGAGATAGCCTAGCATAAGAGCACCGACTGCCTCTTACGAGGACCCAGGTTCGATCCCCAGCACCCACATGGTGGCCGAAACCGTCTGAAAACTCCAATTCAGGAGACTCCAGTTCAGGGGATCCGACCCACCTCTTCTGACCATCCGCGGCATTGCACGACACGGGTGCGCAACCTGGGCCATGTAGCAGTCATTCTACAAATACAGAAAAAATAAATTTAAAAAAATATTATTAAAAAAAACAAACTAGTAAGGCCAGGCAGTTCCAGTTGACAGGGCTATACACCAAGGAAAAGGAAGGGAAGAGGGAAGGAGAAAAAGTGTGGAAATAATGTTTATAATTGGTTTTGACATACTGTATTAAAATTATTGAATTTATTTGTTTGCTTTTTTTAGTGGGTGGAGAAAGTAACTAGTTGAAAATATTGTTTTGACATACCTGTATTAAAAATTATTGAATTATTTTGTTGCTTTTTTATAATAACTTCAAAAAAAATCTACTATGTCTTATAGCACATCCCAGTCTTAAGAGCTCAGCAGCTCCATGTGGCTTATGGCAAGGGGCCTCTGGGTTGCACAGGACAGGCTAGATGGTCTTCTGAAAAGCAGCAAATTCTCTAGACTCATTAGATACACAGGTTGTTCTCAGCCTTTCATCATTGTCTTGCATTGCTAAGAAGCTAAGATTAACTTCCCTTTGAGTTACAAAAAATTCCCCAGGTGGTTTATTTAGTAAAATCTCATTTTTCTAAACATTTCTGCCCTCGTGGAGCTAGGCAAGCAAGGACTATGTATGGCCTTGTCACATGTTTTACTGTGTAGTTTGCTGGGAGGCAGCTCTTCCAGAGGTCCCTCTGGGGTCTGTCAGCTGCTGAATCTTTGAACGACTCTAAGCAGCCCCAGAAAAATTGGAAGAAAGGCTCCCACTGCATGAGCTGCTACCTCCTAGGGTTTCCTGAGATCACACAATGCTTCTAGTCATACCTTGTTCATCAACATTTAGCTCCAACACTTAACTACAGAGTGGACTTGGGGGATAGGAGAGATGGCCTAGCGGTTAAGAGCACTGGACTGCCTGTGCAGAGGACCCGGGTCGATCCCAGCACCCACACGGCGCTGAGTAACCATTCGGCTAATACCTCTCCTCCGATATTACGCCGCCAGTAATAGCCAGTACAAGGGCATCCAGGTTCAGGACTCCCCCCATTCTGACTCTTCGTGGCGATTTGGCCGAACGGATCATCGGTGCGTGCTGATTCAAGACTATGCATGCGACAGTACATTCAATACACACTAAATTAAAAAAAAATAAAACAGTGGGCTGGGGACAATCATCACAAACTTTCAGCCTGATTTTGCTGCAGATTCATTCTGTTAGCAGAGAGGCAGATGGACGTATTTGGACAACATGGGTGTCCACCACCATAACCCCAGCCCACCTCTGCTAAATGACGTGTTCCTTCTCTTTTTTGTTTTTTTTTTTTATTGTTTTTAAATTGTTTTTTTTATTATTTATTTTGTAGTATAGTGTATGAATGTGATTGTCTGCATATGACTTGACGGTCTGTGCACCCCGTGTCGTTGCCATTTGACCCGCGCGATGGTCAGAAGAGCGGTTTCGAGATTCCCCCTGAACGAGCCGAGCAATTCTTCTCGGACATTTGCACGCCACGGTCTTCCTCCACCAACCGAGCACTTGGACTAGTTTCTTTGCTGTACACTAGTCACCTCTTTCCCGTGCGGTCGCCCAACGTCAGCGCCGTGGAAAATTCCGCATACCCGGGTCCTCTGCAATAAGGAATTCATGTGCCTCCTCCGACCCCTGATGAATCTGACTGCCACTGCCATAACCTATTTACCCCGATACTACTACTACCTCGCACCTCACCCCTCGTCCACTGCATGACATCAACACACCAGCCCCAGGACTGGTTTCGACTATATTCTTTACTACCTACGTGCGACCCACCCAACCTCTTTGTGGCTGAGTATCCACAGTCCTCCCACGTCTGGATATATCTTCACCGTCTCTAGCATTTATAGCTTATTCTTCCATAACTCTAGGTATTTTTTCCCAACCTGCCCCTCACAAGATTCCCCCTATTATTTATGGATTTGAGAATCGTTTACACCAAAAGGACTTTAGGCCATTCACCACTCCCTACAAGTGTGCTTATGACCACCTTCCTTGTGTCTCGTCATGTGCTGGTTCTATTCATGATCTATCAAAAAACCCAATTCCTTATGTATATCCAGATTGCAGAATGATTGTTTACTTCTCTCTGTAGTGAACGATATCAGGAATGATACTCCATAATTTGACCTTCCATTCTCCTATTTCTTCGAGATTTAATTCTTGTCCTGTATTGTAATTATTTTAGTCATAAACACATCTAACCGTCACCCCCCCATTGTCAAATCTATGTTCAGTACATTTTTTATTGACTTGCAGCTGTGTACTTTTGGTTAGCTAAATCTGTGTTGGAGTTCATTAATGATTTTTTGGGTTTGTGATATTTCTATTCTGGAAAGGCTAGAAAGGCATCCTCATCCCAGGCTTATTTTCTTCTTACTTTTTATGTGTTTATTTTTGTGTTTTATATTACTGTTTTAGACCTTTGTTTTTGTTTGTTTGTTTGTTCGTTTTTTGAAACAAGCTCCAGCTGGCCTGGAACTCACTATGTAGACCAGGCTGGCCTTGATCTCACAGAGGGCCTCCTGCCTCTTTCTCTCAAGTGCCAAGATTAAAGGCATGTGTTACCACATGTGGCTTCTTCTAAACATGGGTTATTGTAAATATTTTACTCTTTTCTTATTTAAATAATTCCATCGTTCACTAACCGACACAGATTCCTATAATTTTTTTAAACTTTTTGAAATTATTTCTTTTGACAGGGCGTTCTTGGATCTTCATAAGACGGTCCCATCCCAAAGGTCATAACCCAAGTAGCCTAGAACTCATGACCCCCCTGCCTCAGCTCTCAAGTTCTGGAATTGCCATGGGTGTTCCTTGTCATTTTCTTCAGATAGCGAAATTATCAATGCTATGTTAAAAAGTTTCCCCTATCGGGCTGGGAGAGGATGGCCTAGCGGTTAAGAGTGCCGGATACGTCGGTCCCGCTGCTTGCCGGAGGACCCGGGCCGAGTTCGCTCCCACCAGCACCCACGTGGCGGCCGGAGAAGTCATCCGTCTGAAAAATTTCCCCCCCTCTTACTATAGACCAAAAGTTCCCGTGAGACATCACTCCAGTTCCAGGGGATAATATTCCGAAGACACCTATTCATCGACCTCCTCGGGAATTTGAACGTCAGTGGGGTGAACAGATTTGCATGCAGACAACACATTCGTACACATACGGAATTAAAAAAAAAAAAAAAAAAAAAAGTTTTTCCCTATCCCATATAAATTACCAAATATTGTTTAAGAATCTTTTTTAAATACGTTGGTATTTGAATTAATTGATTTTTGCCTGCTCACTATATTTGAGTATACAGGGTTCTCTCTATAGCCTCTAGTTTGGCCTTGCCGAACTCTCCATATGTAGCGAACCGGGATGACCTTGATCTCAGACGTCAAATTCGTATCGTGCTTGCTCATGCCTACCTCCAGTTGTATCGATGGTTTTACAAACTTCGGCGTTAATAGCTATTGTTGCTCCATGCCTTTCTGGTTTTGTTGGTTGATTTTATGCATTAAATATGAAAACACCTTCGGATGTGTTTAAATTTCACCAGCCCATCTAAATTCCTTCTATATCAAGATGATAAGAAGACCTCCGGAGACGAAGCATAAAGTGAAAAGAGGGCAGCAAGGCAGGGATAAATCAAGGTTGAGGAGGGACGTGGAAGACAGGAATGCGTACCAGCCGTGAAGAAGGGGTTGAGGGAAACAGCTCGGCCTCGCCCTTCCCATTCATTCTTCCTACCCAATTTCTCATTTCCCCAGGATCTTCCTAGTTCTACGTTATGGTCGAGCAAAGAGTGAGGACTGCAGACACAGGCGGGACGGACTGGCCCTTACAGTGTAATGCATAACTTGGCAAGCATGTGGCCTCTGCGACAGGGACCTACGTACGGCACTACTCAGAAGCGCTACTTAAGGGGGGCCACATCTGCATAGTGTTGCGTGTGTGTTCTCATGTGTTTGTGTGTGTTGCGTGTGTGTGTGGGTGCACAATGTGTATGGAAGGCCCGAGGGTCCTCCCTTAGGATTGTCCTTTCTTCTTCACGAGACTAGAGATTGAAGATTCACCATCTTGCTAATTGGGAGACACGGTCGACGGTAGTCTCTCCATGGGAATGTAAATAGGCTGCACTGGGTAGCCAAGCTCATGGCCCACGGGAAGCTTCTCCCTAAATTATGGACGCCGCGTCTCCTCTCGCGATCAGTGGGATAACCCAAATCACAAATATCGCTTCTAGAGGATTCAGACTAGGGCTATATAGCTTGCTTAATGCATCTAAGCAGTCGCATATTACCAGGCCCCACCATTCATATTTTTATTATTATAAATAATTCAATACTTCTTGAAATGGAGACTAGCTTTGTCACCTCCATTTTGTAATTATTCTTACTGCATTTAGTTCTAGCTTGGTTGCCTCTAGAGACTGTTTTCGTTTTCAGAACTGGTTGATGAACATTACGTCTGTTCTTCAGTTCACTCCCAGCTATTAACAGGCATAGCCTGTCCCTGCACTCACCCTGCTGTTTTGTCTCCTAGAACTGATTCCCACTGGAGTGCTGTTCAGAAAGCTGTCTCAGAGGTTGGCCTAATTCTGAACTTGGCTGCTCCTATCGCTGTCAATAATATTATATTATTTGACAAGTGAAGACAGTCACTTGTTTGTTATCCTAAGCAAGGGGTAGCTATGACGATAAGGATTACAAAGACCGGATGGAGGGATGTGAAGGGCACCAGTACGATCGGAATCGCTGAGCAGGGGGCCGGGGACACGAAAGGGGAACAGCATAAGGCGCTCTCGTGCTCTCTGCTTTACGGCCTAGGTCATCCCGCCATAGCAACAAGTAACAAAGGGCTAGACCAGTATCGTTATGTGATATGATTTGATGGGACTCCTTGGGCGTTATTCTCTCGTTATCCTACCATAGAATTTTTCTATCATTTCATTGGATTGAAGCAGACCTAATGTTAATATATAGCTGCTGTTGAAACAATACTGAGAAACCAAATAAAATGCGACCACAGTCAACGATAGTATACAGGTATCCATAATCCATAATTACACTTTAAAATCAATTACATAACTTGCGGGGCGTGGAGAGATGGCCCTAGCAGTTAAGAGCGTCAACCCCTCTTACAGAGGACCTGGTTCGCTCCCCCGCACCCACATGGCAGCTGAGAAACCGTCTGAAACTCCAAATTCCAGTCGGAGAACCTCCAGTTCAGGGGAATCCATGCATCTTATGGACCTCTGCCCATTGCACGACATGGGTGCACAAACCTGCATGCCGACAGTACCATTCATACACTTTACAGAAATAAATTTAAAAAAAAATTACCATGAAAAGTGAAATCCTTCCCCCTGAAAACCTCTCATCCAGTCATCCTCATTCATCCATGTAATTAATAAACTTCCTGAATTTTGGGACTCCCCAACTTTATGCTTAAATTGGACACACCATGACTTTGCGTTGTGTTGATGGTGCTGTGTCCGTATACATTAAACACCATTACTTCTAAGCACTATTATCAGAGTAGTGTCATAACTCACATCTGTAGACTGGCAGTGCTGTCAGGTGTAGGAGGAAGACGCAGGATTCCTGTGGGCACATTTGGTAAGGGTGTAGTTGAAGGCACGTTAGATGGTGTTTCCTTAGCTAGGGAATCAGAACTAAGCCATCTGTTCAACTTTGACCCTTCCTCGGAGTACTATGGTCCACGCGATCCTCCTCCCACATACCCTTCTCTCCCCCTCTGCTTACTGGAGTCAGGTCAATACCGGTCTACATGAACTTGGATCTACCCGAACGGTTCACCACCCGTTGTAGCTTATCCTCCCAGCTTCCCACGATCGAGCACATGCTGCGCCGGGACTTTGTTTTGTTATTTTACACCTTTTTTTTGAAGAGATTGATGCTGTATTTCTACGGAAGGGCTCAAGCGAAAAAACCATGCAAATGAATAACAGTCCTAAATCTCACTTCACCACTTTTTACTCTCTTCAACGCAGGCATTAACTCTTTGAGTCACTGATTTGCGATGTGTTATTTCCCCAATTACGTTAATAAGCGTTTACGGCCAGCTTCGGATCGCCCGGGTGTGGATTTACCGTGGCGCCCTCTGGCGCGTATCTACACTTTGCTTCGCAGTCTTGTCGCTATACAGGACCATATAGGTAACCACGACTCGGATGCTGTCAAGTCACCTTCTGCACCGCTCATCCCACGCTATTAGTTAAGCCATAAGTTCAAGAGTTGCATGTATGATTTGCTCTCTGAGTCATAGTCACTAAAATAACTTCACTTTTCTTGTGCTATCATCTGTGGTTGCCATGCCGTCGTGATTCAATGTAGTTCTGTGTTCATTACGCATCGTGTCTGATGAATGCAGCATCGTTATTTAGGACGCTGCCGACGCATTAGAGATTCTGACGCATTTCATCGCCTATCTTTCTCTGTCACTCTTCCACCATATTTTTTGAGATATGAGCTGTCACTGAACCTGGACGCCAGTTCATCTAGACCTGACTGGCCAGGCTGAGCGGTTCCTGTTTGTTTCTGCTTACCTCTCCCGCCCAGGCTGCTGAGCCTAGCTTTTCTTGCTGGGTTCTGGGGGGTGCAATGAGTACCTCGTGCGTTACACTGTGCCAACACATTCCTGAGTCCATCTCCCCAAGCCCGCGTGAATCTACACTCTTTCTTTTTTTTTTTTTCTTTGGTCTTTTCGAGGACTAGGGTCTCATGTAGTCCCAGCTGTCCGGACTCACCTGCCCATACTCTTGTCGACCTAGGCTGGCCTTTGAACTCACAAAGATCCGCCTCGCCTCTGCCCTCCCAAGTGCTACGATTAAAGGGCGTCGCGCCACAAAGCAACTATTCCCCATGCCCAGTGAGCAAGAGGGCCATCCCAGTCCATTCAGGAAGCCAAAGCTGTGTTCGGCTGTTCTGCATTTCCAGCTTTCTTTTCCTTGTTTCACAATTGATTTGACCTCTTCCTAAAACCAGCCCCTTCCTGACAGCTGTAGCTCACCTTGACCCAGCCTCTCACGCATTATACTGACTGGAAGACACTATTACCTCCCACCTATCAATATCTATGCCGTTAGCGCACAATACCCAATACTGCACACTTAAGGGACAAGCTCATGAGCTGCACCCCCTATTTGAGCCAAGAGCCTCTGTCTCCCTTTATTGCTCCTTTATTAGGACAATGATTATTTCCAGAGCATTTTCTCTATCTGGTTGGCTTCTGTTTCCATTTGTTCATTCGGGAATTTCCCACGTATATTTGGCAACTGTCTGCTAAGCATCGTTAATTCATAAGAAACCACAGTGGCATAGGTCTCTTTTGTGACTGGCAGCATGCTTCAGCTTATCCATGGAAGGCACCGGAAATCTGCCATTGACTCTGCTATGGGAAAGTCCTTTCCCTGCGTCCCTTTAAAAATGCCCATCCGCACTTCCATCCTCTCCACTCAGGCTAAGTCCATAAGCCGTCCTGATGCCTTGCCCTGGGTCCTGGTTTTCTTCTCCTCTGCTCCTGTCCACTATGAGCACCCTTGAACGGAGTACTGAGCTGTAAAGCTGATGAAAGACAAAGGACGTAGCCACTACCAATTCATTGTCATATAAAATAGACATAGCCCTCAGAGACAGAGCAAAGAACTCCAAAGTGTATTTCATTGAATGAATAACTGATTTTTAAAGCATAACGGAATTCTCCATGTTTGCACACCTGTTTCAGCACGGAAACAGATGTGGAGAAAATCGGGACCGTGCGCGCGAGAGACAGAACACGAAGAATAGAACCGGCCTTACAAGTCATACCAAATTGTTCTGCATTAGAGAGTTTAGAGGCAGCCCGATGAGTTTACGTGGATAGACCCTGATCTTAAAAAAAAGCGAAGAAACATAGTTTTTTTTTCTAAAAATCCTAAAAAGTGAATGCAGATTTCAGTTCACAAAGTTATATGAATGAATACAATAATTTCATGGAGGCCTGTTAGTGATCTAAAAAAAACCTAATCTGTCTTTAAAAAACTGCCTTAAATTATTTACTTTTTCTAATCTTTTAAGAATTTTGCACCCTATTTTATTATAGATATAGATATAGATGGAACAGTTACCTGTTTTGGAGCTTAAGCTCACTACATGTAAGCAGCTTGCATTTTAGGACATTGCCTTGCTGAGCATTATAAGCAGGGATATTATTAGAATTTTTTGGTTTTGAATTGTATTCATTAGCTTTCTGGCTGTCTGTCAAGAAAAAATTCGCAAAGGGCAGTAATCTTTTTGGTCAACGTCGGGATAAAAGATATCACATTTCAACGCGCAAAACCTGTTACTTCTTGGCTAGCCTGGAATGTTCAACTGCGACGTTCACAAACCGTCACAGCGTGGCATCTGTAAGAGAGGAGAGGATAATACACCTCTAATGCATGGCTCGAATGCTATCCAAATGTCGAAATGGCATATGTTATGTACTTCCCGTGCACCTTTTTCAGTACAACCTAATTTGTATACCAACTTGCACTTACACCAACTCTGTCTTCCGAACTCCAAGTTTCGCTGAAGGTCCGTCGCGCCACTATGTCATTCAATAGCGCCATGCGCATATTATATTGAAAACTTGCGGATTCTGTAGAAAATACAACAAACCTTGTTAATTCCCAAATGTAGGCTGTATTTTTTCTTCTTCTTTCATCTTCACTCCACTCTTTGATAGCCACACTATCTTAAGTACGTGGGTCCACCCTCAATTTGTTACTCCAAAATCAATTTATTTCATTCTTGTCATTAATCTTTTGTCGATAGACCCTAAACTCATTACCATCCAAGGTCTCACCCCCGATAAAACAGCTACTATACATGACACTCAATCTTTTCCTATTACTACCCTCTTGAACGACTTGTTACCGAATAATCTGATTAATCTTCCCATCTGTGACCCTTCTCTTATTGACCATTTGCTTCTTCTTCATCCTGTCTCATTACCATAAAAAGGAACCAGACATTCTGTATCTCCCTTTCTTATCTCACCTCATAATTCTTTATATCATATAAATCTTCTGTAAATAAATGAGTCCTAGCCCACCTCACTCCAACTGATACACTCACCAAACCCCCTGCTTTAACAGCGTATTCGACTCCTTCCTACTTCACCACTTTCTTGTACGTTCTCCCAGCACCATGTCTAATCCGTTACTCTAAGTTTTAATCTATTCCCTTTATATTTTTTTGCTATATAAACATTAACTATATATTACTTACTTAAATCCACAATTAACCACTCCGCTGACGTAAGCCAACTTTTCCTACTTAGAAAACACTTCTACGCTCGTTTTCTGTTTCCTCGAACATTCCCAATTGTTTTAACAACCAACTCTTGCATCTGTAGAGACCATCCGAATCGATACATACTCACGACAACCTCTTATGCGAGACCAAACCTCAGCGCTTTCCGACATGTTTGTCAGCCCTACACATCGTTCCTTTCTTCTCCCCACATCTTCGTGTACTGATCGCTCAATACACCCTCGTGCTCTCCTACCAACCAACTTCCCTTTCACACACGGTCCTCGTGTTCTTTCCCACACTCCCAATGGTGTTAACCAGCAGTAACCGTGCCCTCCCTTCAACGTCTAGCATCTCGCTCATAAAGGTTAAGTAACCTGATAACTTGAATCACAACCTCCCCTATATTTCTGAGCCACCCCGCTAGTATCCCTCTCTATCTCCTACCCTTCGCCTTTAAAATAAATCACAACATAGAGTTTTGTATGGTCGGTAATTAAATACTTAAAGAACAATGCTAGGCACATAATAACTTGGCCAAGATGTTAATGCTATGCCTTGGTAAAATATACCTGTTGTGTGATTTTCTTTTTTTTTTTTTCCATTTTTTTTTTTTTTTTTACTGAAGTAGGCTATTTTTATTCACCCTTAGTATTAAAAGGGCCAGGAAATATCTGTCTCTAAGTAAGAAATTATTCGGACCAAGTCCAGATCCAGTTGAAACAGTCCGTGCTATGAGATTACTTACTACGAGCAAGGACTGAGGGAATTGACTTAGAAAAGCTAAGAGAGACCCGGTCTCGAAAAGACCAAAAAAAAAAAAAAAAAGAAAGGAGATTCCGGGCTGGGGAGATGGCTCAGGAATGTGTTGGCCACATAAGCACGAGGTACTCAGTTGCACCCCCCAGAACCCAGGCAAGAAAAGCTAGGCTCAGCAGCACTGGGCGGGAAGAAGCAGAAACAACAGGACCCTCAGGCCCTGGCCAGCAAGTCTAGATGAACTGGCAAGTTCCAGGTTCAGTGACAGCCTCATCTCAAAAAATATGGTGAAGAGTGACTGATGAAGAGAGGTGATGTCAATCTCTAGCTTCGGCACATGCATTCACAGACACATGCATGAACACACACATGAACACACATGCACACACATATGTACACATAGAAAGTGAGATTTATTTTGACTATAAGAGAAAAATCAGACTCCAATTCTGACTGCTTAACTACTGGAGTGCAGAGGCTGACAGCCCTGTGTTACCTTCCTCTAGCAGCTGGGCAAGTGTGGAAGGCCGGAACCCAGCAGGAATGGCCCCCATCGTGGCTAACACATCAACAGTGTTAATCTGCTGAAGAGAGGAAAAATGAAGTAGATTTGCCTGTTTTCATTCATGTTTCCTTGCCTCTATAATACATCAACTCAAAAAAGGAAAATACAAAACATGCAGATTGGGAGTGAGGGATACTACAGTGTGACCTCCAATCATGTGACCTAGTGACCTCGTGACCATAGTCTCTCACAGTGACAGATGCAGAGTTCTGGATTCTAGACCCTCTACTTCAACTACACCCTTACCAAATGTGCCCACTCCTGTCTTCCTCCCTGACACACTGCCATCTAACAGATGAGTTAACACTACATCTGATATGTGCTTAGAATTAATGGGTGTTTATGTATACGAACACCCACCATCCACACTCAAAAGCATGGCCTTAAGCCATAAGTGGAGTCAAGAGTCAGGAAGTTTATTTATTACATTGTTAATGATGATGACTGAGGAGAGGTTCAGGGGGAAGGATTTTCACTTTGTCATGTAATTTTTTTTAAATTTATTTCTGTATGTGTATGAATGTACTGTCTGCATGCAGGTTTGTGCACCCATGTCGTGCAATGCTGCAGAGGTCAGAAGAGGGCATTGGATTCCCCTGGAACTGGAGTTCTCCTGGAATTGGAGTTTCAGACGGTTCTCAGCTGCCATGTGGGTGCTGGGGATCGAACCCAGGTCCTCTGTAAGAGGGGTTGGCGCTCTTAACCGCTAGGCCATCTCTCCAGCCCCAAGTTATGTAATTATTTTAAAAATGGGATTATGGATACTTTCTTACTTTGTTGCATTTTTTTTTTCGTATTTTTCAAACAGCAGCTGAAATTTAACATTAGTCTTCAACCAAATGATAGAAAATTCATGTAGGAGAACTGAGAATAACCCCAAGCCCTCAAATCATATCACAAACGATACTTTCTAGCCTTTGTTACTGTTGCTTGGAACCTAGGCCTGTGAAAGCAGAAGCACGCGCCTTATGCTGTGTCCCCTTCGTGTCCCGCCCCTGCTCAGCGTCTCTACTGTCTTCCACAGTCTCCATCCTGCTTTGAATCTGAACTCAGAGCTACCGGCTTAGGTAACAAACCAAATGTGTCTTACTTGTCAAATATATTAATATTATTAGACATCGAATAGGAGCACCATTCATAATACCAACCTCTGAGACAGCTTTCTGAACAGCACTCCAGTGGGAATCAGTTCTAGGAGACAAAACAGCAGGGTGAGTGCAGGGACAGGCTATGCCTGTTAATAGCTGGGAGTGAACTGAAGAACAGACGTAATGTTCATCAACCAGTTCTGAAAACGAAAACAGTCTCTAGAGGCAACCAAGCTAGAACTAAATGCAGTAAGAATAATTACAAAATGGAGGTGACAAAGCTAGTCTCCATTTCAAGAAGTATTGAATTATTTATAATAATAAAAAGTATGTGGGCCTGGGAAGATGCTTAGGCATTAATGCAAGCATTAAGACCTGAGTCTGATCCTCTAGAACCTATGTGATTTGTAATCCCAGATCGGGGAGGATGACACAGGAAGCTCCCTGGGCTCATTGGCTACCCAGCCTAGCCTATCAGTCCCAGTGAGAGACCCTGTCCCAAAAGGCAAGATGGATACCTCCTGAGGAAGGACACCTAAGGATGACCTCTGGCCTCCATACATGTGCACCCGCACACACACGCACACACACACACATGAGCACATGCACGCACACATGCAGATGCCCCTTAGAGCTGCTCTGATGCCCTCCCTCCCCACGCTGCACCTTTGCTTCACTGTAGCCCCGTCTGCAGTCTCATCTGCCACCTCCACGTCCTCCTCACTGCCCTCCTTGCTGCCCTCTTCACTTGATTCTCGGATGTCTTCTTTATCATAGGGCTGGAAATTTAAACACATGCAAGGTGATTTTCAATTAATGCAAAAATCAACCAACAAACACAAGGCATGGTGGCACAAGCTATTAACCTCAGCACTGGGAGGCAGAGGCAAGCAGATCTCTCTGAGATCAAGGTCAGCCCAGTCTACATAGAGAGTTCCAAGCCAACTAGGGCTATAGAGAGACCCTGTCTCAAAATAGTAACAAAAATCAATTAATCAAATACCAACATTTAAAAAAGATTCAGTAAAGATGGGAATTTATATGTGATAGGGGAAACTTTTTTTTTTTTAATTTTATTTATTTCCGTATGTGTATGAATGTGTTGTCTGCATGCAAGTTTGTGCACCCGTGACGTGCAATGCCGAGGAGGTCAGAAGAGGGTCTCGGATTCCCCTGGAACTGGAGTTCTCCTGGAATTGGTGTTTCAGACGGTTCTCGGCCGCCATGTGGGTGCTGGGGATCGAACCCGGGTCCTCTGCAAGAGCGGTCGGCACTCTTAACCGCTAGGCCATCTCTCCAGCCCGATAGGGGAAACTTTTTAGCATTGATAATTTCGCTATCTGAAGAAAATGACAAGGAACACCCATGGCAATTCCAGAACTTGAGAGCTGAGGCAGGGGGGTCATGAGTTCTAGGCTAGCTTGGCCTTCTTAGCAAGATCCTGTCAAAAAAATTCAAAAAGTTTAA
>VZQC01006864.1:1078170-1090440 GCA_009823505.1 Rhizomys pruinosus
CCCTGTAACTGAGTACCTGTCAACAAGCAGCTGAAGAGAGAAAAGGTTCTCTTTTTTTAATTAATTAATTAATATATATATTATCAAATCCAGACCCATGTCCTCCCATCCCCCCACCCCACCAGAGCTCATGCATTCTGTCAAACATGCTTTTCATCTCTAAGAAAGGGTTCTCTTTACCCATTGTGGTGGTTTGAATGAGAATGGCCCCCATAGGCTTCAAGTATTCAGACATTTTGTCCCCAGTTGGTGGTGCTGTTTTGGGAGATCTTAGAAGGTGTGGCCATGCTGGAGGAAGTAGTCACTGGGGGCGGGCTTAGAGCATTCAACAAGACTTGCAGGCTCCAGGTGCTCTCGCTCTCTTCCTGTGCTTATTGGAAGATGTGAACCTTGGCTTTCTGCTCCAGCTCCTGCCACCATGCCTCCAGCCACAATGTGGACTCTAATTCCCTGGAACCATTAATCGTAAGCTCAAATAAACTCTTCATCTTATAAGTTCCCTTGGTCATGGTGGTTTTATTACAGCAACAGAGAAGTGACTAAATACACCCATGGCTTGAGGGGACACAGTCTATCATGGCAGGAAGGCATGGCGGGAGGTGGATCCATGATAGTGACAACAGGACGGAACCTACTCACATCCCAGCGAATCAGGAGGTAGAGTAGATGGCAGGGACGTAGATCTCAAACTCCACCCCTACAGCAGCACATCTTCCAGGTAGGCCAGTGTCCAAAAGTTTCTTCCAACTCCTAAATTAGGTCCACTAGCTGGGGACCAACTGTCCAAACACATGACTGAGCCTTAGGGGACATTTCACATTCAAATCATAACAGTTATTCTCTTAGAATATTCCAACCATATGCAAACATTGGCAGAAAACATATCATAGTATCACAGACCCCTGCCCCAGATCCCCACATGGACTCCAAGAGATCATTAGAATCTTGTTAGTTGTCTATGGCCATACCACCCTGAATGGGCCTGATCTCATCTGATCTCGGAAGCTAAGCAGATTGGGCCTGGTTAGTACTTGGATGGGAGACTGCCTGGGAATACCGGGTGCTGTAGGCTCTTTAAATAAATAAATAAATAAATAAATAAATAAATAAATAAATAAATAAATAAAATCTTGTTAGTTTGTCTATTCTCACAAAATTTCTTCTAAGGAGAATATATATATTATTATGGAATATATATATATATATATATATATACATATATTTCAACTTATACCCTGAGCTTAAACTTCAACTTATACCCTGAGCTTATTTTATAAAATAACCTCAGGGTATAAGTTGAAGTTTCCCAACTGAACTTTTTTAAAAGTTTTATTTATTTTTATGTGTGTGACTGTACCGTCTGCATGTAGGTTTGTGCACCCGTGTTGTGAAATGCCGCGGAGGTCAGAAGAGAGTGCCAGATTCCCCTAGAACTGGAGTTAAAGATGGTTCTCAGCCGCCATGTGGGTGCTGGGGATTGAACCCGGGTCCTGTGCAAGAGCAGTCGGCACTCTTAACCACTAGGCCATCTCTCCAGCTCCCCAACTGAACTTTATAACATCTAAATGGTGCTTCTTGGATGGACAACTGTTACTTTTTAAGAATGGGGCACAGATTTTCATGCTCACAGACACTCATTTTAAACTAGTATTAAAATGAAAATACTTTAATACTAACTGTAAAAATGGTACTAGTAAAATTAAATGTTTTTTTCACTCCCCCCCTTCATGGTGAAATATTTTTTAGGCACCCACTCTGCATATGAGTCTATTAATATGGTCTCCACGTTTTTGTCAAGGTCTTGCAAGGTAGACAGTAGCGAGTGCTTCATTAACTGGGGACATGGTGAAAGAGAGCTCTTGACACATTTATCACCTCTGCCCAAGAATAGGGTTCATTTGGCTTGATGTGGAAGAAGGCTTATATTGTTAGAAGTTGCCTGAGTGATTTGATGTATGCCTGCAGCGTCGTGCAGAGGATGAGTCCACTGTGGCCTTCCTGATGTCATGTCTTCCCTGCATTCCACACATCTCTCAGGGAAGCTGGCCAGGAAACAGCTTGGGCTTGATCGCCATTCATGGCTGACACCCAGGTCTGTTAACAGCTACGAATACTGAAAGCATATATTCTGAAAGGACAATGTTGGGTGTCCTGTCACATGAATTATACAGTTGTGTGGCTAATGTGACCAGGAAGTAGACAGCTATTTAAATTCTTAACGTTCCATGTTCCCCAAATCACAGTTTTTTTTTGGGGGGGGGTGGTTTGGTTTGATTTAAATAATGTCACATCTCAGTATAGAAACAAGACATGAATCTTTCCCTATATGAGAATGTTGTAGATGTCAGACAGTTGAGAGACAAGGACTCACTCCAGGGTCTGGAGAACTCAAACTTTATTTATATTTCTGGTCCCAGATGAGTCATCACTCTGAATTTCTGGGCCAAGAATTCCAGAATTGCAGCTACCCACAAGTTTTATAGGACCCCCCACCTCATTGTTAAACTGAAAGAATGTTGCTGTATTCAATTTACAGTCTTTGATCACCAACACATAACCTAAGACAAAGAAGGAGAAATTCCTTCTGCAGTCAAGCAGTCAAGTGTATTTGCAGAAGCAGATGTGAACAGTGAATATTAAAACATTCTTTACAACAAGATGTATTTCTGGCACCTCAGCAGGATCATTGTAATCAGGTCTTATACCAGATCACCCTAGCATTTGTCTCTTAAGATAGCCATATGGTCTTTTGTTCTCATTTCAGTTCTTGGAAAATATTGATGGTAGAACTCCCAGGAAACCCTTACCATGAAAGTCATTTCTAGATAACTACTGTGTCCTAAAGTATAAACTGTTTCTAAACCAATACTAAATGCACATGGATATGTATTTGTCTCTTCGTCTGGACAGTAGAGTTGAATAGGAATGATGGGGACTATCACAGAAACTTCCAGGTTAATGACCTCGCCTTATGAGATGGAAAAATGAACGTTTCATGTTAATCTCTCCTCCTCTCTCAACCAGAACAGTATGAAAACTCACAGGCTCTTTATTGACCCCTAAGGGAAAGCACATAGTCAAGAAAGTTCTGGGGTGAAAGTCATTGATATACTCTGCTTCTGTGATAAGGGAACCTGGGGGGCGGGGGGGGAGGTTGATCTGTGAACAACTTGCTTCCAAATGCAGAACTGAACATGGCTATTACTGACTAAAGAAACCAAGGGTCCATTTCAGTCCAGGACAGGAATATGCTTTGTATCTATCTCATATCCACAGTGAACTCTTGGTTTTCACAATGTCTGTCAGTGCCTTTTCTGCTCCTATCATAGTGTTCATCACGGTTAAAATAACGTTGGCCCAACTTTTCTTCTTAGAACTTTTCATTGCTATTACTAAAGATATGTTTCAGAAAGTCAAATAATTTGGTAGGGTGGCTATAGAGATGGCTCAGTGGTTAAGAGTACTTACCATTCTTGCAACGGACCTGAGTTTAGTTCCCAGCACCCACATGGCAGCTAGCAACCATCCATAACTCCAGTTCCAGGGAATCCAACTCTCTCTCTCTTCTGGCCTCTTCAGGCATTGCATGCATATAGTAACCCACATCTATGCAGCCCAACACGTAAAATAACAATGAATAAAAAAGAATTTGTTAGTTTCATGTATCAGAGATGGTTTACTATTAAAGGGGCAACTGATACCTGCCATGTTAGGAGGCTGAGTATTAAACTGACACCAAGTTGGTAAAAAACAAAAGGCATATTTCTTTTTGTCATGGCTTGGTATTACTTTTATACATTAGTTATAGCATAAGCTGCAGTTGAAGTTAGTTGCTAATTAAGTAAGAGAAGAACAAAAGTACACTATACTTCTTATAAGCATTAGAATGAAAGAAAAATGCCAAACTTATAGATAAGAGCACTGATGACAAATAGATACATCTTAATATAAGACTCAAAAGGACAATAAAACAAAAAAAACAAGTTTTTTCTCATATGCTTAAATGGTATTCAAAAATACAAAATGGGAGCCAGAGAGAGGGTTCAGCAGTTAAAAGCACTGGCTGCTCTTACAGAGGACTTGGTTGAGGTTCCTAGTGCCCACATAATGGCTAACATCCATCTTTACAATTCCAGAGGATCCAGCACCCTCTTCTGGCCTCCTAAGGCATCACATGCCACAAGTGTACTTACATACACATAGGCAAACTACTCACATGTATAAAAATAAAAATAAAATCTTCAGACCACAAAATGTCTAATAAATAAAATCAAGTGAACAAGACTATATGAGTAAAACCATAGGTCTTATTAATGGGGAAGTTTCTTGTTAAGAACCTAGTAGTTCACCTAAAACTATAGGTCAGCCATGCTTCAAGGAACTAGAGATACTAGACGATTTTAATGGAGCCTGGTGGAATAGAATGCCTGAAGGGTAAAGCCTTCCTGAAAGAGGTCAGTCATTGCATACCAGCTCTGAGAGCAACTCTAATCTCTCCTTGGAGATGAGATGCAGTGTTATACCCAGGCACCATGACATAATTCCCTCCAGTAGACATTTCTTTTTCCATTAAGTATATTTTCTCTATGCCTTCTAAAAAGTCATTTGTTCAAAAACTGAACTCAGGTGTTAACTAATCATGTTTGTTTGGACATTCCTTATGCTTATTGCCTATGTGTACTTACTGGTCAAATAAATTTTGAAAAATTAAGACTTAAAAAGTCATTTGTTCTCATTTGAATGCACTCTGGCTGACCCCAAGCTCTATTAAGATGGCCAGGGAGCATTTCTTTTCTTTTTTTTTTTTAAATTAATTTTATTTATTTCTGTATGTGTACGAATGTACTGTCTGCATGCAAGTCTGTGCACCCGTGTCGTGCAATGCCGCGGAGGTCAGAAGTGGGCGTCGGATTCCCCTGGAGCTGGAGTTCTCCTGGAATTGGAGTTTCAGACGGCTCTCGGCCGCCATGTGAGTGCTGGGGATCGAACCCGGGTCCTCTGCAAGAGCGGTCGGCGCTCTTAACCGCTAGGCCATCTCTCCAGCCCCGGCCCCTGGAATTTGTGATTGGCCTCTTGGTTATAGGACTATGTTGTTTCCTTTGGGGTCTGTGCTAACTCCTCAGGTTAGGGTCACAGTAAGATTGAATTATTGGGTATCCAGTTGGAGAACTGATGTGCAAAATGACACACATTTGGTGGCACAGATAAATCCTACACTTGATGTATTAAAAAGACATTTCAAGCTGGGCATGGGGGCGCACGCCTTTAATCCTAGCACTTGGGAGGCAAAGGCAGGAGGATCTTTTTGAGTTCAAGGCCAGCCTGGTCTACATAGCAAGTTCCAGGACAGCCAGAGCTACAGGAAGACCTTGTCTCAAAAAGATTAAAAAAAAAAAAGACATTTCAATGTGGTTATGGGAAGTTTTGAATTCCGTGTATGGCTGAGCATTCTGTTTTTTGCTGGACATCAACTAATACAGATGTTTACAATCCTCACTACAAATGATGACTATACTGTATCATGACATAATAAACATGGGCTACAAACATGCATGTATAGAATGCTCACATTTTAGCGAAGAAAGCATATACTTGTGACATTAACATGATGATAACTATCGTTATATTTTGCAGTAAACAAAATATGTCTATTCATCGCTTGAACGAGTGATAGGACCACAGACAACTAATGTACAGTGTTTCCTCTGCTCACTGTCTCTTTAAAATTAAAGCCAGCTTATCTCAATTCATTCAGTTGTCTAACGATCATACTCCAGCTTCACATCTTATAAGAACAGAAATGCTCTGAAGCAGGAAGGTGAAGCAGAAGAAGTGAGAACTGACCTCCAGGTAGGTTCTGGGGATGAGCCCCTCATTTCCATCAGCGTCCTTAGCCATCCACCAACCATCAGGCCTTTTTTCAATTACATGGAGAATTTCTCCTTTCTTCAATGAAAACAGAGTAAAAATTGTACAAAAACTCAATAACCATGAATAATATTTCATTACTTATGCTTCAAAGTACATGTTTTTACCAAGGTAAAATACTTTCTTAACCAACTGCTTATTCCAACTTTATTTATTTATTTATTTATTTATTTTGGTCTTTTCGAGACAGGGTCTCCCTGTAGTCCCAGCTGTCCTGGAACTCACTCTGTAGACCAGGATGGCCTCGAACTCACAAAGATCTGCCTGCCTCTGCCTCCCGAGTGCTAGGTTATTCCAACTTTATAAAAAGCTTCCAGACCACCCACTACTGACCCTATGTGACTGTGAGTGAATCACTCATTTGGGCTACTTAACACAAACACAAAGCATATGTACTAAGGAGAAGCACCTCTCCATGACCATCTTTAGGGCCCTGTGCTTGGCCCAGCCCTTTTTTTTGGTCTTTTTTTCGAGACAGGGTCTCCCTGTAGTCCCAGCTGTCCTGGAACTCATGCTGTAGACCAGGCTGGCCTTGAGGCCCAGCTCTTTTATTACTGTATAAAAGATTCTGAATTTGTGAGTCTCAGAAGCAGCATGTGACTCCCTGAAGAAGTCAGTTCTCTGAAATTAAACTCCAAATTGAAACACAAATAGTGCTTCAATATATCCTAATCACATTTAGAGTAACATTTACCCATGTGTAGAAATATAATCCATCTTTGATGAGCAAAGAATTTCTACTACTTAGGAATCAGAAGGAAAGGCTTTCTTAGAATATACACTGATAGCCAGGCATGATGACACACACCTTTAATCCTAGCACTCAAGAGGCAGAGGCAGGTAGATCTCTGTGAGATCCAGTCCAGCCTGGTCTACATAGTGAGTTCCAGATCAGCTGGGGCTACAGGAAGACCCTGTGTCAAAAAACAAAACAAATCCCCACAAACCCAAAAATATACTAATGACATTTTTCAGAATTAAAAACAATTCTATCATTAAAATGCATCATATACACTGTTGTATAACATACTTGTATATCTTATTACTAATCAGTTATTCAAATTCAAACTTAAAAAAATAGAAGGGCCAAGATTAATATATTCTCTAAAATTTCTGACTCATTGACAACAGAAAGTCTCAAATTCCTTTAAAAACCATAACTTCAAGGCCAGCACTGTAGTTCAGTGGTAAAGTACTTGCCCAGCATGCACAAAGTCCATGGTTTGATTCTGAGCACTGAAAAAAAAACACCCAATTTTATTTTTCCATCCTCCCAGCTACTTCCTTCCTGCTGCCTTGAGTTTCAGGTACAACTTTTATGCATATAACAATTAGAAAATTTTATCCTTAATTATAAATTATCAAAACTAAAATGATTTAAAAAAAATCTTTGGAAGAGGTAATATTACTAACAGAATCTCACATTACTGCTGCTTATATAAGTTATGATTACCTATTTTATTTTANAGGTAAAAAAACAAAAAAAGAACAACTAGCTAGGAAAAGATTGGTCGGGATGGGGGGAAGTGTGTGGACAGTAAAAGAGGTGAAGAGGACAACACAGGGATTCACATTGCACCTCCGTACCATATTTTTGGGACATTTTAAACATAAGACAAAGGTTGTGGGGTTTTTTTCATTTGAAATATTATTTACACTGACAAACCCTTGATTGGCATGGTAGCACATGTCTATAATCCCAGAGTCTGGGAGGCCAAAGCCAGAGGATTGTGAGTTTAGCCAAGGACTGAGGTTGTAGCTCAAGAATAGAACATCTTCCTAGCATGTACAAGGCTTTATGTTCAATCCCCAGCACCACCTATACACAAAACAAACAAATATGACCCAGGGTTACCCAAGGAAGGTTGGATAGAGCCAGAATTTAAATCCAGTGCCCAGGCTGTCAGCACTGCATAACAGTGCTCAAACA
The DNA here is from genome assembly GCA_009823505.1 of Rhizomys pruinosus. Taxonomy (NCBI): domain Eukaryota; kingdom Metazoa; phylum Chordata; class Mammalia; order Rodentia; family Spalacidae; genus Rhizomys; species Rhizomys pruinosus. Next base: position 1,086,029 of record VZQC01006864.1, read on the forward strand.
ATTTGCTGAATGGATGACTCCAGGATTTGAATAGCCTGCTGGTCTCTACCATCTTGTACACATTAACAGATACCTCGGCTTCTTCTTCACCCTCAGTCCCTCCAGTCCTGAAACCTCAGCTAGGTTGTGGAAACCTCAGTTGTGCTCTCTTGGAGCTCCAAAATATGGAGCAGCTTTTCTATATAAAAGTGGTCTACTTAGCCAGGCGTGGTGGTGCACACCTTTAATCCTAGCACTTGGGAAAGCAGAGCCAGTGGATCTTTGTGAGTTCAAGGCCAGCCTGGTCTACAGAGTGATGTTCCAGGACAGTGGGCTAACAGGGAGACCCTGTCTTGAAAAGACAAAAAAAAAAAACAACATACAAAAAAAAAACCCTACGAAGTGGTCTACTTGTTCTTGCTGTTTCTGTGTATTATTTCAAGTGATCCTAGTCATAGAAATGCTTTTTGTAGAACTGATGCACCGATTGAAAAGGAGGAAGATATAGATTCCGACCTTGACAGAAAGGTGCGAAGCACGTGAGAATAGTGGCGAGAGAGGAAGAAGAATCAGAAGAGGAAAAGCGGGAACAAGAGTCCCCCAAAGAAGCAGCAGGCAATGATTACATTGCTCTCGGGGCATTCGGCTGCTCGCAGCGCTGGGGCCCTTACATTTGGTCGGTGGGGCCTCGGCAGCGCCCACCACATACAGAAATTCTGTGTGATTGTATCATAGTCCTGTTACTAAGGTTTTTAAGACTCAATTTGTTTGTTTAAAATAGGTAATCAGGGGTGGAGAGATGGACTAGCGGTTAAGAGCACCGACTGCTCTTGCAGAGGACCGGGTTCAATCCCCAGCACCCACATGGCAGCTTGAGAACCGTCTGCACTCAATTGCCAGGAGAAACTCCAGTCCAGGGTAATCCGACACCCTCTTCTGACTCCGCGACATTGCACGACACGGGTGCACAAACCTACATGCAGACAGTACATTCGTACACAAAAAAAAACATAAATAAAAAAAATTTTTTAATTGTGTGTGTGTGTGTGTGTGTGTGTGTGTGTAGGTGAGAGGCTACCCAGCTTCTCATATAGGTTGTGAGGTTTGAACTCAGGTCCTCATGCTTACAAGGCAAACACTTTACCAACCCAGCTTTCTCCTCAGTCCCTCAAACCTGATTGTTAAATAATGATTTTAGTTTGGTTTGCTTTGGTTTGTTTCAAAACTGAAGACTTATGCCCAAAATAAATTTTAAGTGATCTGAAAATAAAAATTATATAATCCGCTGGGCATGGTGGCACACACCTTTAATACCAGCATTCAGGAGGCAGAGGCAAGCAGATCTCTGTGAGTTCAAAGCCAGCCTGGTCTAGAGATCGAGCTCCAGACCAGCTAGGACTAAAGGGAGATCCTATCTCAAAAATACCATCAATCAATCAATCAATCAGTCAATCAATCAATATTATATAATCTTATTTGATTTCTGAATATTAATCATGGCCTATGTTACTAGGTCTTTAAAATGTCTAGGAACTAAGCACTGGTTGTGATGGCTTTATGGTGACGGTGGGTGATGGCTCAATCAGTAAAATGCTTGCTATACAAGCATAAGGATCTGAGTTCAAATCCCTACCACCCAGATAAAAAAGCCAGGTGTGGCAGCATACCTATAAACTTAGCACTGAGAAGCAGAAACAGGAGGATCCTTGGGCTTACTGGCCAGTCAGTCTAGCCAACTAGTGAGTTCCAGTTTCAGCAGAGACTATCCTAGTTAGCTCAGCTGTCAACTTGGCACAGTCCAGAATTATTTGGGGAAGCCTCAACTAGAGCACTGTCCAGAACAGATTAGCCTATGGCCAAGTCTATAAGGAACTGTCTTGATTGTTGCTTGATACAAGGAGGGTTCAGCCCACTATGGGCAGTACCATTCCTAGATAGGTGGGCTGGGCCATATATAAGAGTATAAACCTGTGAGCAAGCCTGTGAACAAGTCAGTGAGCAGCATTCCTCCATGGTTTGTGCTTCAAGTTCCTGCCTTGGCGTCCTTCGATGATGGACTGTAACCTGTAAAATGAGATAAACCCTTTCTTTCCCAAGTTGCTTATGGTTGAGTGGCTTACCACAGCAACAGAAAAGCACAGTAGAACAGAGACCCTGTCTCAAAAATAAGGTGGAGAGCAAAAGAGGAGGACATACTGATCTTGACCTTTAGGTGCACACATGCACATGTAACACACACATCAATATTGACTTTTGCTGTATCCCTACACATGTACACATACAGCACATACATTGATCTTGACATGTGGTGCATACCTACACACATACACATACAGCACATACATATGCATATGTACACAAATTGAAAATTTTTTTTGTTTTTTTTTGTCTTTTCGAGACAGGGTCTTCCTGTGGCCCCAGCTGCCCTGGAACTCACTCTGTAGACCAGGCTGGCCTTGAACTCACAAAGATTTGCCTGCCTCTGCCTCCCAAGTGCTAGGATTAAAGGCGTGCGCCACCATGCCCGGCTCCAGAAGATTCATTTTAATTACTCTTCTACATTCAAATTCTCTTTACATTTGTTACCCTTTCCCATTTCTTTCACCTTTTAGTCTATCTTCTTTAATTATATTTTCTATTTTCTTTAATAATATTAATCATATTATTTAGAAGTCCTTGTCAGTTAACTCCACTGTCTAGCTCAGATCTGAGCATGCCTTCGCTGACAGGTTATTGGTCATTTTATTTTCCCATCAATCATTTTAGGAGACAAGGTGGGGGGGTTGTACTTCTAAGAATTAAAAAACAATTTTTTTTCTTATTTTTAAATAATTTCTGTGTATGAGTATATTGCCTGCATGTATGGAAGTGCACCCGTGTCATGCAATGGCCATGGAGGCCAGAAGAGGGCACTGGATCCCCTGGAACTGGAGTTATAGAAAGTTGTTAGCTTCCATGTGGGTGCTGGGAATTGAACCCAGGTTCTCTGCAGGAGCAGTCAGTTCTCTTAACTGCTGAGTCATCCGATTCCTGCTAAGGTGTGCTGTTAGGCTTTGTTGGACACCCACTTCCATTTTGTCTTTATTCCTAGATTGTAGCTGTTACTCTTAGGTGTTTTCCTTCTAGTTTACAAGCCTTCCTGTCCTCTCCAATAAATGCCTGAAGAACACTCTAAGGTCTCTTTTTTTCAGCTAGGTATTGATTCTGAGGCTTTTCCAGTCTCTGTAATCTGTTCAGCTCTCAGCTTCTTGGCTAACACCTTCTGCTAGGCCTTCAGGAACCCTAGATGGCTTAAGAATCCATTTAGATTTCTGTATGTGTCTTTCTTTCATTCCTTTCTCTATGGGCTTTCCTAGGCCCAGTGGACTTTACAACTTCAAATGTTATCTCTGATTCCTCAACTGAGACTGCTTCTTCCCTATTTAGGATCCACTTCTTGCACTGTACCCCTTAATCCATTCCCAAGGAAGTCTGGGTGGATGTAGGGTTCACTTTGGGTGTGAAGGTTATCAGCCCTACCAGGTTGATGTGCAATGCCACTGAACAGGTGCTTTCTATAGTTTCTCTGGATTGAACATTTCTTTTTTCTTTTTTTTTTTTATTGGTCTTTTCGAGACAGGGTCTCCCTGTCTCGAAAAGACCCCTGGAACTCATTCTGTAGACCAGACTGGCCTTGAACTCACAGAGATCCGCCTGCCTCTGCCTCCCAATGCTAGGATTAAAGATGTGCGCTACCACACCCAGCTAATCAGTAGAAATTGCAGAATGCTTGCCTTTATACAATTCTTCCTGGGGTTCAGTGTAAAAAGCTGGGAATAAGCCAGGCATGGTGGTATATGCCTGAAAATCCCAGCCTTAAGAAGGCTGAAGCAGGATTGAAACTTCAAGTCCAGCCTAAGCTACATAAGACATGTCTCAAAAAAACAAATTGGAGAGTAACATTTGAAGAGTCCAAATAACTGTTTTTTTTTTTCCTCTCCAGAAACTAGGTTTATTTATACCTACAGGGGTTTGTCTTTGTTTCATAATCTGCAAAAACTATTATTAATGCTCTCTCCAAAAACAAAAAACAATGCATGTTTCTGCTTCAATTTTTTTAAAGATCATGTATATTCTTTAAAAGAAGTAATAATGTAAGTAGACAACCAAATCATTTCCCTCTTATTCATCAAGGCTGACTTCAAGGGCATACACTTATTTTCTAAGCAGTGGTTTATTTAGCTTCCCAGACCTCTGTTCTGTTTCCTAAACTAGAATATGAACAGTCTGACGGCAGAGAGAATGACACCTCTTTGTATCTCTCATGGGATCTAACACATCTTCTAATCCACAGCAAATGCATAAAAAGCAGTGCTGTCATAGTGGAAGGAAAGAAGGAAGGAAGGAAGGAAGGAAGGAAGGAAGGAAGGAAGGAAGGAGGGAGGGAGGGAGGG
>VZQC01006864.1:1090627-1107048 GCA_009823505.1 Rhizomys pruinosus
GGGAGGGATAGAGGGAGGAAAGGGAAGGGAAGGGAAGGGAAAGGAAGGGAAGGGAAGGGAAGGGAAGGGAAGGAAGGAAGGAAGGAAGGAAGGAAGGAAGGAAGGAAGGAAGGAAGGAAGGAAGGAAGGAAGGAAGGGAGCAAACATACTTAGTCGTGTTTTCTGGGCTTATTCCCACAGCAAGTTCCTGCAGCTGGCAGGTAAGCTTCTCCAAAAGACTGTGCTCCTCTTCCTTTCTTTTCTCATAGTTCCCGACAGGTGCAGCTTCATCAGTCTATGGGAGAATTGAAAAATTCATTTCAGATTCCTAAATATATTTAATTTAAAAGAATAAATAAAAACAAAACTCCAATAAACACTACAACCATCAATGTGAGGTTATACTTTCCTTAGGACAATAAGTAAGAGTTTATATAGTTCACTGAGTTGGAATTCAAATCAAATAAAAAAAAATAAAATGTTGACCTACTTAAACATTTGGGAGTGTTGTTTCCTGCACAGTTAGTGTGGAACAAGTTTTGATAGAATACTGGCTCTAGAGCCCAAAAGAAAAGGGCCAACCCTAAGGTCTGCCACTTATTGGCAGGGAGACATGATTTCTTCTCCTTTGAGAGCATTACTTTGTAATCCATAAAACAAGAGTAATTGGGTTTTCTGACTTGGGTCAGTCTGCCCCTGAACCTATAAAGTTCTGTGTCACTGGAGAGGTTCAGAGATGCTGAGGTGCAGAGCCAAGACCCATGGGAGACAGTTTTCAGGTGTTTTTTAAATTAAAAAAAATTTATGTAGTTTATGAGTTTGAGTGTTTTCCTGCAGGTATGTAAGTGTACCATGTGAGCGCAGTGCCCATGGAGGCCTAAGAGGACATTGGATCCCCTGGAATTAGAGTTATGGGTGCTTGTTATCCATCTTGTGGGTGCTAGGACTCAATCCACAAGCAGCCAGTGCTCTTAACTGCTGAGCCATCTCTTTAGCCTCTTGCAGGTACTTAAAATGCTCTGTGGATCTTCAGACCTGGATAACTCGTGGAAGATCAGGCTCATATTTAAAAACTCCCAAAGGCTGCGGCTGGAGAGATGGCCTAGCAGTTAAGAGTGCCGACTGCTCTTGCAGAGGACCTGGGTTCCATCCTCAGCACCCACATGGCGGCTGAGAACTGTCTTTAACTCCAGTTCCAGGGGAATCTGATACCCTCTTCTGACCTCCGAGGCATTGCATGACACAGGTGCACCAACCTACATGCAGACAGTACATTCATACACATAAAAAATAAATAAAATTGACCCTGTCTCGAAAAGACCAAAAAATAATAAATAAATAAATAAAAATTTTAAAAAGTAAAAAAAAAACTCCTGAAGGGACTGCCATGTAAATTTTTACTCCTCTTACTTATGCAGTCATTGATACGAGAGCTACTATGTGACACAGAGAGCTCTTAAGCAGGTTCTCTCTCCACACAGAGGAATTAAAAGTGTAACACACATTATTGATCCAATGTAGAAAACCCTTAGTTGTTTCCAGATTTTCTGAGAGTTCAATGATGGGTGAACCAGACACAGCTGGAGTATCTCAAGTCTTGGCTGCTCTGCTTTGAAACAAAACTTAGTAATAAACCTACTGGACAACTGTGATAACTAATCTTGGTGGTCAACTTGAAATAGCCTGGAAGAGGGAGCCTCAGCCGAAGAAAGATCTCCATCAGACTGGCTTCTGGGCATGTCTGTGGGACATTTTCTTAATTTCTAATTGATGTAGATGGGCCTAGCCTACTGTGGGTGGTACCATCCCCAGGTAGGCGGGGCTAGGCTATATAAAAAATGACAGCTGAATGTGAGCTGGGGAGCAAGCAAGCAAGCAGCCTTCCTCCATAGTCTCTGCTTCAGTTCCTGCCTCCAGGTTCCAGCCTTGAGCTCCTGCCCTGGCTTCCCTTGATGGTGACTGTAACCCCTAAGCCACACAAGTTGCTTTTGGTCATGGTATTTATCATAGCAATAGAAAGAAAACTAGAACAGGAACTCAGAGCTGACTGATGAAATTTCACATCTAACCCTAACCTAAGAACTTACCAACTAAAATGCATCCCCTCTTAAAGAATTTGTATAAAGGGAGATGTTCAAATAATATAATCATGCTTACTTTGTTTAATTTTTGAAGAGCAGTTTTATTTTCATCTACTGCCTGTTTTAACTGGATACACCTAAAATTTTAAAAAAGAAAAGTATAATCAGTTCTCTATTGTTAGAACTAGAAAACTATTTTTGTAAAATCATTCAGTCACTGAGCAGGCAAAGCAATCAGCATGAATAGTTAAAACACCATGTGTAAGTTGCTTGTCTATCCATGAGCTGAAAATGAGCCTATAGCCAAGCTCCACACTGTGCAGAGAGGGTAACCTAGGTGCAGAAAGCTCCAGAGATTCTAGGCATCAACAAGGAAAAACAAGGTACTTTAAAACCCATCTCTAGATCCCAATGCCATCAACCAAAGAATTGGGCAGGGAACAACTAAAAGACTAATGCTGTGCTAAGTGTAACAGTAAGCAGTGTCCAAGGTGAATCCCTCCAGAGCCCCTAAAAAGTTCTAACAGGTCCCCTGGTCAGTCAATGGTGGAGAGTGAAAGATTCTACAGATGGCCTCTTCTCACCACAGGTATAACATGAGTGACTCCATACACAGTTCACAGAGTTTAGTTTCAGTTTTGGACAACCAAATGAGCTGTACAAAAAAATGGGCTAACAATGGTAAAAATTGAGGGGTGGTATTAAAAGATGTTTTTAATATAGACTGAAATCCTAGCACTTGGGAGGCAGAGGCAGGTGGATCTTTGTGAGTTCAAGGCCAGCCGGGTCTACAGAGCAAATTCTAGGACAGCTGGGGCTACAGGGAGACCCTGTCTCAAAAAGACCAATATATACTGAAAAGCAGGGGTGCTCAGTAATAAAGACAGACACACCCAAGAGCCTGGGTGGGTGTGGGCATCCCAAAGACAGAGTCTAATGATAATAAATTTCTTTTTACAATCAAATTCTGGGGCTAGAAAGATGGCTCACTGTAAGCACTTGCTGCTTTTCCAGGGGACCCAAGTTTAGTTCCCAGCACCCATGACAGGTTAGTCCAACCCCAGGATTTTGCTGGCCTCCTCAGATGCCCACAAAACATGTGTATAGCCTTTCACATAAGCACATACACATACATAAAATATTTAAAAATACAGCCGGGTGTGGTGGTGCCTGCTTTTAATCCTAGCACTTGGTAGGCACAGGCAGGTGGATCTTTGTGAGTTCAAGGCCAGCCTGGTCTGCAGAGTGAGTTCCAGGCCAGCTGGAGCTACAGGGAGACCCTGTCTCAAAAAGACCAAAAAAAAAAAATTTTTTTTTAAATAAAAAAATGTTTCAACTGTCTTTCAATATGACTTATATTACTTGAATTGCCTTTATTCTTCTTGCAGATGAATGCAAAATAAGCTATGAAAAATGGAAGAAGGGTCAAAAATCCATTGTGAAAGGGCTACCTCTTGGCTGGAGACCGACCCCAACACCTATGTTCTCGGTCTCTGCTGCAGATACAGGGAGTAGGGGCCAGATGGATGGCCAACGACACATTAAGAGAGGATGGGGGCTGGCTCTTCGTTCTTCTTCCCTAATGAGGCAGGGGGAGAATCCCTCCCCTTTCTGCTCTCAGGTCCTGACTCTAAGGACTTTGCAACTGGGAAGACAGGAGGGCAGGAGAGGAAGGCAGCACGAAGCAGCCGAAGATGACTAGTGATGTCACTGATCCACCTGGGACAACTCACTGCAGACTGTGATATGAGAATTGGTTGTGCCACTTCTTCTAACATGCATCCTGTTACCTGACCAAAAGCAGTATGAACTGAAACTCAAAAATTTCACTCATGAGCCAGAGGGGGAAACCATGTTTATACAATATGCAAATCATTATTATTCCCTCAAATCTAAAAAAATTACAAAAACCTCAAGTGGTTCTGCTATTTAAGACATCGGGTTCAGGATCTGAACTAAACACAAAGGCATCTTCACCGCCCCCTGAAATCCCACACAAAAAGGAATAGGACATGTTCAAAAGTAGTGGACCCTGAAGAGTGCCAAGAGCAAAGAGGGTTGGCAAACTATAGCGAAATGTCAGCAGATCTCTACAGCATGAAACAAAGATGGAAATGGCTTCTTCAATAAGGCAAGGAAGAAGCCAAACAGGTGGAAGAGAACATGATATATCAGACAGAAACTCCAGACAAATCAGCAGACAGGAAGAATAGAGGTTAATTAACATCTAAGAAGATACCTTAGGTAGGTCTACAGACAAAACGACAAATCCCTAGGCTTAGCTTTAGGCATTAACTATAGATTTATGTAGTATATGACATAAATTAAATCACATCCTCCAACTGTTTTGATTGAGTTTAGATTTAGTTAAGACCCTTATATGGTAAGTCTGGTAGCTTCTGAAAATGTCTGAAAAAGACCATTAACTCCTTTGTCTCTAATCTAGCTCTTCTCTGACCAAAAGATTCTTTTCTTAAAGCATAAGGAAGTTGGGCATGGTAGCGCATGCCTTTAATCCCTGAACTAGGGAGTTAGATCTCTGTGAGTTTTAGGCTAGCCTGCTTGACATAGCAAGTTCCAATATAGATGAGAGAGATTAAGGTAACAGGAAGCAATACTTATAGATACATTTTGAAAAGTTCACTCATTGATATCGTAATATCATTTCCCATTGCTACTTTATCTTTTGGGAAATTGTATAAATTGTATAAATAAAGGAAGGATCTCAGGAGCCTCAGGCTGGGGAGAAGGCTCAGTGAGTAAAGTGTCTGCTGATGGAACATCAGGACCTGAGTTCAGATCCCTAGTGCTCACATAGAATGCTGGATCCAGAATGTGATGTCATTCTAGTCTTGGGGACAGGGCAGAGGCAAGTGGAATCTCTGGAGCTCACTGGCCAGCAAGCTTAGCCAAATTGATGAGTTCCAAGTTTAGAGAGAGATCTTGTCTCAAAAAATAAGAGAGATGTCAAGGCCAACACTCCAATGTCAACCTCTGGCCTTCACACCTGCACAGACAGAGAGAGACAGAGACAGGGGAGGGAGAAGGGGTGGGAAGATCAAGTTGCCTTATGGTTAAATGTTTGTTTATTTATTTATTTATTTATTTATTTATTTATTTATTTATTTATTTGTCTTTTTAAGACAGGGTCTCCCTGTAGCCCCAGTTGTCCTGGAACTCACTCTGTAGACCAGGCTGGCCTTGAACTCACAAAGATCCACCTGCCTCTGCCTCCCAAGTGCTAGGATTAAAGACGTGCACCACCATGCCTGGCTTATGGTTAAATAGTTAAATGCCACTCATGAAACAGAAATGCAGTTCCTGGAAAGCTCTGCAGGTAGCACACTTTACCTTTGGTAAATATCTTTCCTTTTATGGGGTTCTAGAGCTCCTTTCAGTTGGCTCTCAGCAACCAAACTATCGACCTGTGTCAAATGGAGACAGTTTAAAACATCACACTAAGTACCATATTTCCTCAGAAAATAAAATTTTACTAGTCTTTTCCCCCAACATATAATGAACAGTTTTAAACATGGACATACAAAAGTAGAATTTTATGGCAAACACCCACTACCTGGATTCTGCCATTAACATTTTACTATACTTATTTAGTCTATGTACCTGTCTCTTTTTATACAAGTCATCAGTACACGCTCCTCAAACAATATACCGTAACTGGTGACACTAGCCAGAGTTCACTAATACAAAATTCACATGTGTGGAGATACACAAATCTGAACTATACATTTGCTGCATTTTTAACAAATATATATTATAAGGCAAAACCTTATGAAGATGGAGAAAATGCCCTCAAAAGCTCATTATCCCCTTCCTGATTAATCCTTACCTCATTCCTACTGAGATAACCCTGCTGATTTTTTCCCACCAAAAATGAATTCTGTCTGTTCCTGAACATTTCTGTACATGAACTCTGACAGCACGCACACTGTATAACCCTCCCTGTGCACTGTGTTTTGGAAGTATTTCTATGCTGTGTGTTTCTGTTTATTCCTTATTACAGAGTGAAATCCTTTGTGTGAACTATACCAGGACTTTCCCTTGACTTGGTATTTTATAACCATTTTACCTTTGTTAATGTACCCACAAAGAGATGCACACTTCCTTGGTTTTTCTATAGAGTAGAAGGAAAGGCAACGTAGGTGGTGAAGAGGAATGGAGCTACACCAGCTCTTCTACTCCTGTTTGGTACCCAGATGTTATTTACTAAATTCACACAGGCAGTGACAGAGCCGGTCATCGAGGCACAGCCCAAGTGAGAAGCTGGTTCCTTGTTCCCTAGACACCAAAACGGAAATCTAGTCCACGTTTTCCTTCTGGTGTCTTCTGTGGGAACAGGACAAAGCTAGCTAATACTAGCCAAATGGCCTTTCCAGATAAGTATCAAAAAACTCCTGAGCCGGGGCTGGAGGGATGGCCTAGCGGTTAAGAGCGCCGACCGCTCTTGCAGAGGAGCCGGGTTCGATCCCCAGCACCCACATGGCGGCTGAGAACCGTCTGTGACTCCAGTCCCAGGAGAACTCCAGTTCCAGGGGAATCCGAGACCCTCTTCTGACCTCCGCGGCATCGCACGACACGGGTGCGCAGACCTGCATGCAGACAATACATTCATACACATAAAAATAAAAAAAACAAAAAAAACCTCCTGAGCCAATGATTATTCAATCTGTAATAATCACTGTAATAATCATTAAAAAATTATTATTATTATTATTACTATTGGGTTTCCTGAGACAAAATGTCTTTCTATGTAGCCCTGGCTGACTTTGAACTTGTGGCAATCCTCCTGTATCCTCCTGCACCCAAGTTCTGGGATTACAAGCATGTGCCACTAGGCCTAGCTAATAATAATTTTTAAATTTTACTTCTAAAATTTTTCCTGGCTCTCTTAATGTCACAATAAATTTAGAATTAGATACAGAACCCCATATTTAGGAGTCTACAAAGGTCAACATAAATCAGTGTTCCAAATTTTATTCTTGTTCTACCATGAGACAGTTACTTTTGCTTTTCTTGCATCCCTGTGGTTCCAAAACAAAGTCACCTAGGTATTCTTCTGTCAAATCATTTACACTTTTTGTTTTATGTGTATTAGTGTTACATCTGCATGTGTGTAAGTGCACCTGTGACGTGCAAGGCCCATGGAGAACAGAAGAGGGTGTTGGATTCCCTGAAACCAGAGTTATGGAGAGTTGTTAGCTGCCATGTGGATGCTGGGATGCAAACCTAAGTCTTCTCCAAGGATAGCCAGTGTTCTTGAAAATAAATGCTGGGCATGGTGGCGCACGCCTTTAATCCTAGCACTTGGGAGGCAAAGGCAGGCGGATCTTTGTGAGTTCAAGGCCAGCCTGGTCTTCAGAGCGAGTTCCAGGACAGCTGGGGATACAGGGAGACCCTGTCTCGAAAACACACACAAAAAAAACATAAAATAACGTGAAATAAGAATTTCAGAAAATAAATGAGCAACCTATTGTTATTTATTTTAGTTTCTACTTTTAAGAGTAACGGGAATTCAATATTCTGAAAATATATTAAAAAAAGAGAAGATAAGCAAAAGCCACTTGCATTCAGCCACATACCTCTTTGGGCTGTTTCCTTCTATCTTTTCTGTGTATAATTTCTATATATAGCAAATGTTTATATATATACATTTTTCTTTTTTTTTTTTGAGACAGGGTCTTCCTGTAGCCCCAGCTGATAGCCTGGAACTTGCTACGTGGACCAGACTGGCGTTGAACTCACAGAGATTCCCCTGGCTCTGCCTCTTGAGTGCTGGTATTAAAGGCACGTGCCACCACAACTGGCTCTTCTTTTTCTAAAGATAATTTCTCACAAATATTTTGCCAACCACATCAAAAGCTCCAGCAGTAGTTTTGTCACAGGCTTATCAGTTTCCATCTTAATGATTCTGGTTAGATAAGGTATCGGATATGATGTCATCCCAAGAACCGCAGCTGTGTCTTGGTTGCTGTGTCTCCTGACACTCAGAATGCCCCCTGGTGGCTAAACATTTTTGAAGTTGCAGGTAGATTGTTCCTGAAAGTGCCAGACCACTTTCTCAACTGCCACATGTACACTAACAAAGGGTCTCTGCCTTCAAAGGACTGAATTCATTTCATCACTCACATCATACTTCAGATGCACACACCTCACCCTGTGGGCTTTTCTAGAAGCTCACCAGAATACCCTAAAAGGAAGGTATGGCCCACCATGATTTGGAAGGGAAAAGAGGCCATGGATATGCCATCTCCCTCAGAAGTACTCATTAAAACTTGTTTAAAATCCTCAGTGGCAGAACCCACCAGGCTGCTCTCCAGCTACAGGCCAGCCCACTCTAGACTCTCCAGAGTGTATGCTTTGCTTTTCTATATACACTTCTATATAAGCTTTCTATGTCTCTCCACTGAATTTTTTTCTTCAAGAACTGAAAACCTTGTGTAACAATTGTATCCATCCCCCTAATACTGATCATTTAATCATATCCTGTTTTCCTAGTATAAGCAATAATGTGGCAAACACTTTTGTGTACCAACCTCTGTCCCTATTTGGAATTATTTCATATGGTGGATTCCTAGAAATGTACTCACCCTGCCTAGGAGTATCAATATTTGCTACATCTCCCCAAACTGCTGTCCAGAAATGCTGTAGCCTGATCAGGGAAGTGCTTGATTTATCACATCTTCCTCAGAATAATAATTCTTAAGAATCTTTGTGATTTTTATCTCCTTTGCAAGTACTTGGTGACTTTTGAAATTAACTTCTCTTATGTTAACAAGTTACTTATTTCCTGTCCTTGGTTCAATTTATCAGATCTCAACGTTCTCATATATTAAGACTATTCGTTGATACCTATTCGACTTGAGTTTCAAGAAGCAATAGCCTCTGCTTCACAAGGGATCCATGAAGAGGGGGGATTCTGGGAGCGAAGCTGGGATGGATCTGGTTAGGGCTGAAGTTTAGGCTGGGGAGATGAGGAGAGTTAAGGCGGTCTGCAGTCGGAGCTGAGTCGCTGGATGGGGTAGGGTGCTATCTGATGGTCCTGATTCTCAGGTTTCACGTGTGGCTGGGGTTCGGGTGGGCATGGGTAGAGTCCGGGCTTGGCGCTGGGGTGTCGGAGCGGGGCGTCTGGCGCAGTGTGGTGATGGAAGCGGGGATCCTCCGCGGTCGCCCTCCTCTAGCCGGGGTCGGGCCTCGCTTCCCCGCCCCCCGCCGGGCCCGCTACCTACCTGCAGCTTCAGCTCCTGACCGCGGCGCCGCTGCGCCTGCAACCGGTCCCGAGGCCGCCGGGCGAGCATAGCCCGGGCGGTCGCCAGGCCGCCCGCGGCGGTTGCCAGGGAAACGGAGGTGGCGGCGCGGCAAGGACGTCATCGCTGCGCGCCTCGCAGCCCGGACAGCGTGAGCTCCGTGGCCAGCTCTGGACGGCTTTTCCCCTTTCCTCGCTGTTTCCTAGCGTTTGGGGTGCCCCCGAACCCTCGCCACTGTCACTACCGCGCGCGGGCTGGGAGCTCTATTTCATGGCGTTTTCCCACACCAGTTTTGCAGATCCATTGTGAGCAAGGACTCTCCCAGGGCGCCCACGGGACGCGTGGTTCTGCTGCATATTCTCCAAAAGGCGATTTAAAAACTCTTCGCCTTTGCGTATTGCTGACGTTTCTCTTTATATTTTTTTCCAACCAGAATTTTCTGAGAAATTCAGGCCCTGTTGTGCGGCAAGTCTATGGAGCAGTGTGATTCCTGAGGAGTCTGTTGACGTCCACTCTGGAAGGTTGTAGTATTTCTTCTAATGGTACTGAATCTTCTAAATTAAATTCCCAGACTTCACGACAGCAACAATGGGCTTAAGAAAGATGATGATCCAAGTTCATCTCCCAGTTGATGGGTCATACTAACATAAATGTTCTTTAGGACAAACATATAGGTTGATTCCACAGGTAAGGCAGAACTGTTACTTATGTACTTTTTTGTTTGTTTGTTTGTTTGTTTTTTGTCTTTTTGAGACAGGGTCTCCATGTAGCCCCAGCTGTCCTGGAACTCGCTCTGTAGACCAGGCTGGCCTTGAACTCACAAAGATCCGCCTGCCTCTGCCTCCCAAGTGCTAGGGTTAAAGGCGTGCGCCACCACGCCCGTCTACTTATGTACTTTTTTACTTCAGTATAAAGTGTGCAAACATAAACAGCCCACCGAACTGCCATACATGGTACACACCCAAGGTAAAGGCATCCACACTTTAAAAACAGTATTATTACATGTACTTTAGAAGTCTTTCTCACCTAGTCCCTACCCACTGTCAAAGGTTAACAGGATCCTGACTTAGAACAGTACAAATTTATTTGCCTTCTATGGACTCTATAAATAGAATCATGAAATGTGTGCTGTTGTGTGTCCTTTCCATGTTTGTAAAATGCTGTATTGTCTATGCTTATAATTGATTCCTTCTCATTGGGATCAACTAATTTTTATTTTAGGTGTTTGAATGTATTCCCTGCATGTATGTAAGTGCACCCATGTCGTGCAGTGCAATGCCCTGTGGGGTTAGAAGACACTGGATTCCCCTGGAACTAGGGTTACAGACAGTTGTTAGCTACCACGTTGATGCTGGGAACTGAACCCAGCTCCTCTGCAAGAGCAGCTGGTGTCTCGACCACTGGGCTATCTCTTCAAGACCTCAACTAAGATTTTTAAGTCAAGATCCATGTGTTTATAACCATAGGGAAAGCAGAGATTGAAGATGTTCAAAAGAGATTTTTGACTGGAGAACAAAATTCTTTCGGAAGATCCATATGACCAGGGCCCAAGATGAGATGGCTTCCTACCAGGCGCCTGTCTTTTGACTAAGGGAAGTGACTGAGGCAAAGCCTCAAAACCACTGAGTTTTAACTTCAGTTGAGCATTACAATCACCTGGAATGTTTAAATAATCTAATGCCTAGGTGATACCTCCATGACATTAACCCAAATCTCCATAGAGTAGCATGCATGGATTGGTAGTTTTAAGAGTCCCTCACTTACATGAGCAGCCCTGATAAAAATTACCACTCTGGACATTTATTGGGGAAAAAAAGATGAGAGAATTTCAGTCCAAGGGCCTTTATCTTCTCATGTAGTTGAGAGCGATGTACTAGGAAAGAGAGATATTAACCAAGAGGTCAAGGAACATGGAGAAACACTGCCGAAAACAGGAAGGATATGGTCTCAATAGAGCTCACAGTACTTAGGTGAGCCCTGTGAGAAAAGGTGAAGTGTCTTTCTTGAGACTAAAGAGGCCAAGTACAGTGTAATTTGGCAGTTGAAGCAAAGGTCCATGGTATGATGGAAAAAATGTGCAGTGGAGCAGGTCTGAGAAGTCCAGAAGGGGCAGAAAAGGATACAGGGCAGATAAGTAGAAATAAACCAACCAGGAAGGCAGAGGTTGTGGTAAATAGAGGTGACAAGAGGTGGGAGCACATGTTTCATCAAGACAACAGCATGTCATTCCCAAGGTATGTGACTGCATTGTAGCTTCTAGCTCCCAATTTACTGATTCCAATTTTGGCTAAGATGAAAAAGTACTGTCTCCATGGACAGCATTTCCTGGCAGTGGAGAGGGACTCTGCACATTTAAGTGGAGTAAAGTAGAAGAAAACAAGATTAGCATCCAATGGGATGCAGTCTCTGCAGTGAGCAGCACATGCTTAGAAAGTAATGTCCAGGGATAACACAGAAGAGGGCAGTATGTCCAGATGCTACACTTAGGAAATAAGAAAGGGTCAACACTCCAGCCGGGTGTGGTGGCCCACGCCTTTAATCCTAGCACTTGGGAGGCAGAGGCAGAGGCAGGTGGATCTTTGTGAGTTCAAGGCCACTCTGGTCTACAGAGTGAGTTCCAGGACAGCTGGGGCTACAGGGAGACCCTGTCTCAAAAAGACCAAAAAAAAAAAAAGAAAGGATCAACACTCCAAAGACCAGGTCTAACAGGAACATGGAAGTTTCTAGGCCCAAAGAAACAGAAGGATTCCATCCACAACTCAGATATCTAACCTCACATTTTCAGTTTGGGGCAATATATACTTCAAGAAACCTACCCTGGGGCTGGGGAGATGGCTCAGGTAGTAAAATACCTACTGCACAAGCATGAGAACCTGCCTTCAAATACCCAAAACCCATGTGAAAGCCTGGGACAAGGGACAGGGCAGTCTGTAACCTCAATTCAGAGGGCCCAGGAAGGGGCCAGGGGTGGGAGGGGGATGGATGTTGGAGACAGGTAGATCCTTGAAGCTCTCGGGCTAGCCAGCCTAGCCAAATGTGAGTTCCAGGTTGTGAGATCTTGTCTGAAATAGAGATGGAAGCCTAGGGAGATGGGTCAGTTAATGAATCAAGGTGTGGACACCTTTAATCCCAGCACTCAGAGATTGCTAAGATTGAGGCCAGCCTGGTCTACATAGTGAGTTCTAGGCCATCTGGGGCTACAGGGAGACACTGTTTCAAAACAAAATTAAAAAAACAGCATAACAAATTCAGATCTCCAGAACACATGTAAATGTTAAATGGATATGGCGGTCCCTATGTCTCAGGCCTATACACACATGTGTACCCCACATACATGCAAACACACATCTTGTATGCACATACACCATACACACATGAGGATAAAGAAAAGGCAGAGAGCAATCTTGGAAGACAGCTGAAGCCAACCTCTGGCCTCCATATATATGCACAGATACACCTATACATACATACATACACAGAAAGAGGGGAGGGGAGGGAGGGAAGGAGAAAGAGAGGCGGAGGGACACGTACTTGTAAGGTTGTAGCCCACCTAAGTCAGAGATCTCAAGCCAACTGAGGCAGAAGTTCCCAGAAATAATTATCCTGGACCGTGCTCTTGCAACCCGAGAAAAGTTGCCACAACATTCTGAAATCATGCCTCACCAGAGAGCAAAACCAGTCCTAGTCTCTGGAGATGCTCCTACTGATACCAGCCACAGGTCCCAGTTTCCCTCAAGATGCCCCTTCCAATACCACAGACCCACCTGGGCTCATTCCCCCATTCCCCCTCCCCCATTTCCTGGTAAAATCACTTCTTTGTGTACTTGGGTATAAAAACTGCCATTTTAGGACATCCTAATCCCAATTTAGGCAGGCCAGTCCCCGCCCAATAAATCCGACTTCCTTTTCATCAGAGTCCTGACTCTCCTCCCTGCAGCAGGGAATCCCCTCCAGCAGACCTAACAGTAGTCTCTCTCAAAGATCCTCAGCTGAGCCTCTGAAGGATTGTGACTAAAAATATTCAGCCAACTTGAGATGGAGCTCTAAGAACCAGTGTTTCAGCCCTTGAACACTGTATTCACAGAAAAACATGAGAACAAAGTTGGAAATAAGGCAATATCACCCCAGGAAAAATGGGCAGAAGGGGAGGATTTCTGCACACTATTCTGACTTTTCTCATGTTAAATGGAGCTAAGACACTAATTTTCTTAAGAATGAGTAGAACAATGTGGTAGGAAATGCCTCTTGTTAAAAAAAAAAACAACAAAAACCCACAAAGAAACAACAAAAAACACAGCTCTAGGGATGGCTCAGGGGTTGAGCATTGGTACTCTTTCAAAACCCCAGGGTTCAGTTCCCAGCACCCATACAGCAGCAAACAAACAACCATCTGTAACTCCTTTCCAGGGAATCTGACACCCTCTTCTGACCTCTCTGAGGATTGCATGATACAGGTGCACTTACACATATGCAGGCAAAATACACATACTTGTAAAAATAAGAAATACAAACAACAATTGGAACTTGGTCTTGATACGGCTAGGATTTGTCACAGACCTCTATTCAAGAGGATTGTCATGCACATGTATACTCATAATGACACATAAGGATTTTGCACTCTGCATTTAGAATTAACAATCACTCTTCAAAGTGCAAAGATCTTCTACCTATTATCCTTACTTCAGTTATTTTACATGGTTCCTTGCTTTCTTGAGTAGATCCAGAAAAAGGACTCCTAATGGTCCCTTGACAAAGTTTCCCTCCTGGATGTACTAAGATTCAAAAGAAGGTATTTGCTCAAAAACACTATGAGCTTTCAGAATCCAGATGTCTCACTGCAGTAAACTGAATGGCAGGCAACATATTCCTTTCCATGGTGGGAAAAAAAAAGGAGAAAATTCAAAGATAATTAAATTTTTTATTTTAAAAATAGATCCCTAAAGTGCAAGAAGGAATTGTTTCTTCTCTGTGCTCTATATCCATCTTCGACAAGCTGTTGAAAACAGAAGAGGGAAAAATTCGTAAATACATATTCTTTAACTTCATTGTTTCCTGGAAAGTTAAACCATGAATTACAAGATTGGTGTTACAGACAAGAAAAACGAGGCCCTGAAAATATAGAATACAAAGCTCCGATGAAAGAGCTATGGCTAAATAAGGTCCCTGAGGTCCAAACCAAAGCTCTTTCTACTTTATCTGGCTACCAAGGACCTAAGACTTCGGATTGGAGTTTACAAAGCATCAAAGCCAATATATAAGCCCTACTCCGAATCTTTAAAAAATGAATTTTGAGCCAGGTGTGGTGGTGCACGGCTTTAATCCCAGCTCTCGGGAGGCAGATCTCTGTGAGTTCAAGGCCAGTCTGGTCTACATAGCGAGCTCCAGGCCAGCTGGGACTAAAGGGAGACCCTGTCTCAAAAAGGAACCCCCCCCCAAAAAAAAGAATTTTGGAGGGGGTTATGTGAAGTACTGCCTGGTTCCTTATTTTTTTTGACCCTGTTCGCATTCCCCTATTTTCCACTTCGGAGTTAACGCCAAGATGCACTACCTGCATGAGGTAAAATATTCCCATTAAATACGGACAGGGCACTAAGCGATTAACACTCCAGACTGAGCTATTAGAGAAAACACATCTATTTCCCCTTTCTGAGGGCCGGGAGCAAGTCGCTAGGCCCGGGCGATCAAAGGCGACCCCAGGGCCTCCCTGGGCGATACTGCGGGGGCGCTCACCGCGCTGAGGCCTCGCGGGCGCAGGGCCACTGCATGAGGGCCCGGCTCGCGCAGACAGGTCGGCCAGGCGGGGTCGGGCCGCGCGCTCAGGCCAGGTCCGGCCGCGCGCTCAGGCCAGGTCCAGCTTCTTCTGCGTCATCGCCAGCTTGTCCTGCAGCCTCCTCTTCCTCCAGTCCAGGTAGCGCCTCCGCAGCCGATTCGCCTGCCAGCCCAGGACCACTCCAGAGGCGAAAGCCACCAGTACGGACACCTGGAGCGTCCTCTCGGACACGTCCGCCATTGCAGCAAAGAGGAAGCGGAGTGAACTAAGGGTCGCTGCGCGGGTCATACGGCGCAGCGCGCTCCCTTCTGGGCAATCCGCACAGCCCAGGGAAGGTGGCCCTGGTCCTTGAGTCTCTTGGGTCCGGTAGAACGTGACTTTCTCCGTTTCTGGATAGCTCAGTATTTCCTCCACCTGGATCTAGCGACACTTCTTATTTGACATCAGTCAGATCCTGCCTTGCACTGTTAACTGGATTGGTGCCATCAATTCAGCTGTAAATTGAGCACCTCTGTATTTCCCAGCAACAGAGGAAATCCTGGGCAACTTGATTTTAAAATAAATGAACAGAGCTTCCTGAAGTTGTATATATAGCCACAGCTCCAGCCACACTGTACTCTGCAGACCTTGTTGGGAAACTCTCCTCTAGGATTCTTTCAGGATAACCTGCTCTGGTCATAAATTTGTCCTGTCCTGTCATTATTGGGATGGTGCATGATCTTCAGTTCTACACTGAAGGACCAACCAGGCAATCTACAAAGGTGGCTGCTTGCTGACCAAAAGATTTCGTGAATTTGACTTCGATTTTTTTTCTGCCCATAGTAAGCAGTTACAGCACCAAGCTGCGAGCAGCTGTAGTGCATCTCCAGCTGCACAGTCCTGCATTCAGGCCAGTGGCCTTCCAGGGCATCAAGACTTCACCTTATCTGCCAGTGAAATCAGAGGAAAATTGGCTTGTCCTGGCAGAGTCCACTAGTCTAATCTTCAATCTTATTCCAATGGAGGTGGCCCAGATCTTGAGAGACATCCTGCAAGTGCCCTGTCTGTCTGTTACCTGAGAAACCCTCTCACCCTTGAATGTGGAGACCACTTCTGTAGGGACTGCATAGCTGAATACGAGGCAAGTGAACTGGGCCCAGAACTGAATTTCTAAAGAAAAGTAAGTTAATTAAAATAAAACACAAACTTTCCCTGCATCTCAGTTTTCTCCGTTGTAAACCTAGTTTAGTGTGGTTCAATAGCTCTAAGAGATTTTACTTTTTTTTTTTTTTTTTGTCTTTTTGAGGCAGGGTCTCCCCTTAGTCCCAGCTGGCCTGGATCTCACTATGT
>VZQC01006864.1:1110641-1131026 GCA_009823505.1 Rhizomys pruinosus
TAGAAACAAAGAAAACCATACAAAAAATCAATGAATCCAAAAGTTGGTTCTTTGAGAGAATAAACAAGATAGACAGACCTCTAGCCCAGTTAACCAAAAGAAAGAGGGAACAACTCCAAATCAATAGAATCTGTGATGAAAGGGGAAATATCACAACAGACAATGAAAAGATCCAGACAATCATATGGAATTACTTTAAAAAACCTATACTCTACTAAGTTTGAAAACCTAGAAGAAATGGATGAATATCTGAAATCCTGGGAATCACCAAAGCTCAACCAAGAAGAGATCGACAGCCTAAATAGACCAATAATACCAGGAAGAAATTGAAGGTGTAATAAGTAGCCTCCCAACCAAAAAATGCCTAGGCCCAGATGGTTTCATGGCAGAATCCTATAAAATATTTCGAAAAGACTTACAACCATTATTACTCAATTGTTTAGAAGGATACAAATGGAGGTAGTTCTCCCAGATTCCCCTGGAACTGGAGTTCTCCTGGAATTGGAGTTACAGACTGTTCTCAGATGCCATGTGGGTGCTGGGGATCGAACCCGGGTCCTCTGCAAGAGCACTCGGTGCTCTCAACTGCTAAGCTATCTCTCCAGCCCCCCAAATTTCTTTTGGCTTTGAACTTGTTGCTCCATTAAATTTCCATGGAACATAGAAGCAGTGAATTACTTTTTAAATTACTTATTATTATTATTATTATTATTATTATTATTATTTATGTGTATGAGTGTTTTGCCTGCATGGATGTAAGTGCACCCAATTTTTTTTAACAACAGTTCTAGGTTTAATCTGCGGAGATAGGACCTGGGCCAGACAGAAGAAGTAAAGTGCCCTCCTTAGGGTGCTGAGCTCTGCCTGCAGATTGACCAATGCTCACCTTATGTCCTTCCCTAAGGAACAGTCGGCCCCTAGGGTCATCTTCAGGGTCCCAGTGCAAGGTTGGGCTATAGCATTGGCCTCAGGGGCCTTGTCTTTAGGAAGGTGTCTGGTTGGAGGTACTGGCCTCTTTCTTCGTCTCCCCCCTACCCCCTTTCAGCCTGCCTACTTCTTGGGAAGACTGGAACTGGCCTTCATCACTACATCCACATCGTAGTCCTCTTCCAGATCCCCACCTCCAGGCTCTTCTTTAGCTTTTGCTGTTGCACCATGCACACCTTGGGCGGCGAGTATCCGATCTCCTTTTGTCGGCCCGTAGTTTCGCTTCCCCAAACTGCCTGGAATTTGTGTTGTCCTTGAGGCGCCATGATCAGCAGTGTCCAGTTGAGCAAACCCATGTTGTGCAATGCCTGTGGAGGCCAGAAGAGAGTGTTGGACTCCATGGACCTGGTCGTTAGCTGCCGTGTGGGTGCTAGGAACCAAACATGGGTCCTCTGCAAGAATGGTCAGCACCCTTAACCGCTGAGCCAATCTCTCCAGCCCCTGACCCACAGATTTACTCCACTTGATTTTTTGGGATGCTTTCTCACTAGGGATGCTCCTTCCTTCTGCTGAACTTTCCTCATGGCCTTGGGTGTTTTTTTCTGTAAGGAGTTCCAATTTATCTTCCATCTGATCCAGTTTCTGAATTTCAGAATCTAAATTATCATCCAGTACTTCTGTGGTCTGAAGCAACTGCTCTGGGACTTTTGAAAACAAGCCCACAGCAACTTGAGCCTTGGTGCTGGCCTGTCTTTAGGATATAAAGTTGGATTGGTTTATTTTATTTTATTTTATTTTATTTTATTATTTATTTATTTATTTTTGAGACAGGGTCTCCCTATAGGCCCAGCTGGCCTGGAACTCACTCTGTAGACCAGGCTGGACTTGAACTCACAGAGCTCCACCTGCCTCTGCCCCCAGAGTACTAGGATTAAAGGTGTGCGTGTGTTTGTGTGTGTGTGTGTGCATGTGTGTGTGTGTGTGTGTGTGTGTGTACATGCATACTTTCACACATGAATGGGCATGTGGAGGCCCAAGGTTGTCTGTAATCTATGGCTCTTCTGCCTTGTTCATTGAGACAGGGGTCTCAGTCAAACCCAGAGCTCACAGCTACAGCTACTGTCACTGGGCAGCTTGCTCCGGGGATCTCCTGCATTTGTCTTCTCGAGCTGGAATGCTACCTGGCATTTGTGTGGGTTTCGGGCATCCAATCTCTGGTCCCCATGCTTGCTGGCAAACGCTTTAACCACTGAGTGGTCTCCACATCTCCCCATCTCCCTAGTCCTGCTCTAAGATGCTTTAAAGAGCCTCCTTCTTGGCAGCAGAGAGCCTGTGTACTCGGAGCACTGGTGTTGCAAATGTGAACCTCTGCTGGACTCTGGCCTCATCCTCAAGATGCCTTTGGGCCAAATATAAGGCAGATCATGTATACCACAGCCTTTGAAAAGATCCATAGACATGTGGTTCTTCTAGGGACCAGACATGTACCCTTATTTTAGCATGAAGAATCTAGAGGAGAGAGCATTGCCCTTGAGGAAGAGATAGTGGTGCCCTCAGCTTGAAACTGTTTATTTTTCCCTCAGAAAATTCTTCCAAATGATATTTTAGTGGATTTGATAAAGGTCCGCTAGCTCTGAGGAGAGAATGAAATTTGAATTAATAGGCCGAATAGTCCTACTCCCTGAATTAATTGAGTTTGGTGTCCCTGAAGGATACATTAAGTGGGGCTGTTGAGTTTGCTGTTGGAAAAGGATGTTACTATCTACAGTATCACACCTTTTTTACTTATAGGTAAATGTATTTAAAGTATATAGATGGAACTGTTATAGAGGAAACTGTAACTCCCATGCTCCAAGCAACAAAGCAGCCACTTTAAACTCTAAAGCTTCCATAAAGGGTGACATTTGGCTAAGGTTAAAATGAAGCATTCACATGGTGCGAGCCCACCTTCTGTTGAAGCAACAGGACACCACAAAGTGGGTAAATTATAAGAAAAGGGCATTGCTTTTGGCTCACATTTCTGGTCTGAAGGTGAGGTGCTGCATCTGGTGACAGCCTTGCTAGCAGAGTCCCAAAGTAGCACAGGACATCGGTGTTGAAAGCCAGGGAAAAACAGGTGCGTGTGCCTGTGTGTGTGTGTATGTGTGTGTGTGTGTGTGTGTGTGTGTGTGTGTGTTTGAGACAGAGTCTCATATAGCATAGGCTGACCTCGAACTCAAGATCCTCCTGTCTCTGCTACTCAAGTGCTGGGATTAAGGCTCACTAAACCGTTAGAACTCAAACCCTCCAGGTACAGCCTTCAGACCAGAAGTGCCAAGTCCCATCCCCCCATACGGCTCTTTCATGGGAACAGGTCTTCTTTATAGATAACAAGACCCTGAACTAAGAATGGCCGAAGTCAGAACAAATAACCACACGGTGGCACATACTAACAAGGCCCATCATTCTTCCAGAAATGCAAAGTCCTCGAAGCCTTCAAACACATGCTTCAGCCAGAAATGCAAGAAAGCATACGGTAGGTTATGAAGCCTGGTTAGGTGAGGTCAGCTGGGCTTGGACACATTTCCTCTGAATATAAAATGTCTCTTTTTCCTCTATTTGGTTTTGACATTTTCTCAGGAGGTTTATATGATTTGGTTATGATAGATTTTGGTGTGACTTTTCAAGACTTACTGTGTTTGGCATCTATTAAGTGTCTTGGGTCTGTGGTCTTAGCGTTTTCATAGGTTTTCAATTGGTGAAATGCACAGTACCACCCTCCACTAACATAAAAATGATGATGATGATGATGATGATGATGATGATGATGATAAGAGGAGTTTGCTCCACACAGCATGAGCACAGGGCTGAGCCTTCAGTGGGCCTGTCCCTCCCTGTACTTCCCACTGCTCCTGTGAACCCTCTACAGTGCCATGACTCACAGGCAGGAGCTGTAGAACCCACCACACTCACTGTGGGCACCACTGCCCTGCCTTCACCAGGGCTTCTTAGTGATCACAGGTGGCTCAGGTGACTTGGCCAATAGGAAACAGGTGGCAGAGCTTGGTGCCAGGGTGGAGAGCCATAAGCTGAGCAGTGCTTGTGCGAATGTCAGATGTGTACATGGAACACATGGAACAGTAACATGGAACACAGCTATTCACTGCAAATCCATGGGCAGTCACGTTGATGGCTTTCAGAGTTGGGAGAGTAAATTCAGTTGACATGTTATAAAGGAGAAGCAGGTGGTTCTGAGCCATGAGACAGCATCAAGACAGTCTAACCAAGTCCCACACAGAAGCCATCTATGGTAAGCCATTCATGAATTGTCTGAAGCCCACAGTTGAGGTCAGTGGAGTTAAAGTACCCCTTATTCATAATGCTGATTGCCACAGATGGTGTGCCCTCACACCCTGGCAAGAGCCAGATGTTCTCCTGACTCCTGTCTGGGAATTACCAGTGGTGATATTGTGTGTGTGTGTGTGTGTGTGTGTGTGTGTGTGTGTGTGTATGTTTCCTAGCTGAAAGCCATGCCTAGCTGCAATGCAGTTGCAGGTGCAGTTCCATAGCTGTGGAGATAGCTGGGATCCTCTCCATTCTGAGTTCTAGGACATCCGTTGTGATGGGACTTGATAAGAGTGCTAGA
Source organism: Rhizomys pruinosus (assembly GCA_009823505.1). NCBI lineage: Eukaryota > Metazoa > Chordata > Mammalia > Rodentia > Spalacidae > Rhizomys > Rhizomys pruinosus. The sequence continues at coordinate 1,115,194 of VZQC01006864.1, forward strand.
CAGCTTTAGTGTCAACTTGGCACACTTGGGTTGAGGGAGCCTCAGTTGAGGAATTACCTCCATTGGACTGGCCTGCAGCTATGTCTCTGGGATATTTTCTTGACTGTTGAGTGATATCAAAGGGTTCATCCCACTGTGGGTGATGCCACTCCTGGGCAGGTGTTCTGTATTGTATAAGAAAGCAGGCCGAGCATGGGCAGGGGAGCAAGCCAGTAAACAATGCTCCTCCAAGGCCTGTGCTTCAGCTCCTGCCTCCAGATTCCTGCCCTGAGTTCCTCCTTTGGGTTTCCTAAGTGATGAACTGTGACCTGGGTTGATGTGAGCCAAATAAACCCTTTCCTCCCCAAGTTAGTATTGGCCAGAGTGTCTTCTCACAGCAACAGAGAAGCAAATTAGAACAATAAGGTTCCTAGGAACTCTGACTCACTGATCAGATCCCACTACACTGAAGACCTGGAGAATGCTGATATAGAGGTTTGAAGTACTTGCAGCTAAGGAAGTTAGAAAAGATCTTATCTAACTTGGAAGTCTGCATAGTTACCATAATTTCTGGTAGGAAATTCTATGACCTGACCATGGTCCTAGATATTGACTTCTTGCTCTGGGCTACTGAATGGAACCCAAACCCGAGACCAATTTTTTTTTTTTTGGTATTTTTGGTATTTTCTGAGGCAGGGTCTCCCTTTAGTCCCAGCTATCCTGGAGCTCGCTCTGTAGACCAGGCTGGCCTTGAACTCTCAAAGATCCACCTGCCTCACCTGCCTCTGCCTCCCAAGTGCTAGGATTAAAGGCATGTGCCACCACACCCAGCTTCAGAGACCAAATTTTAAACAACTTGCAATAGTTGTTGGCTGAAACCTTGCACATAGACTGTGTGTGTGTGTGTGTGTGTGTGAGAGAGAGAGAGAGAGAGAGAGAGAGAGAGAGAGAGACAGAGGGGGGAGGGTTATACCATGTATGCATGTGGAGGTCAGAGGATAACCGTGGGTGCTGGTCCTTGGGTACCTTTCACCTTTTGCTCCAGACAGGATCTCTGATTGGCCTGATCTTCATCGGGAAGGCTAAGCTCTCTAGCCAGCAAGCCTCCATGGATCTGCCTGTCTCTACCCCCTATCTTGTCATCTCTGGGATTACACGCAGGTAACCTTGCTTAGCTTTGTATGTGGGAACTATGGATCTGAACTCAGGTCCTTACAGTTCTTTACTGACTGAGCCATCTCCACAGCCTGTCCATAGACTTTCTGAATATATGGGAAATTCCAAATTAGACTATGACAACACCTCCTCTGTGGTCTTCAGCTACCCCACATTGGGACAGTAGGACTCACTGAAAATGTGGCCATTTGTAAAAAGGGAAAAGGCAATGAAAATATACTCAACCACCCAGTGTATTACTCTGACCACAAGGAAGACAGCATGTGGTTTGTGCTATATAAGAGGAAAAGGGGTCTGGTGTAGGAAGCTTTCCTTTTGTGCCGAACAGGGACCAGGTGACCCTGCTAAGGGGACGGGGACACAGCACCTGCCAGCAGCTGCTGTAGGGAACTGGCCTCTCAGCAGAGACCAGCCAGCTACTTCCTGTAGCCAGGCCTGAGCGTATTTCCAACTCAGGCCCTTAGCCTGGAATCACAAGACACGTGTTCCACTCTTGGCCGCTACTTCCCACCTGCCCAGAGACTGCTGAACTCTGGACAGGAATTTCAGGCTGATGGCCTATCTTCAGCCCATGTCCACTCACAACATCAGCTACCCAGATTGGTGGTCCGCATTGGGACCTCTTTCCAACTCACTGGCCACCTGAATGAAATACAGGCTTGCCTTGGCCTGTAAGCGCACAAAAGATTAAAAAATTGATGGCAGGAATTCCATAATGATGTTAATGGGGATTCAGTGTATTCCTTGCTACAGCCTACTTTTATAAACTAAATGACGTCAGTTCCCAGGGCCAATCATAGGCTCCCCAACTCTGCGCCACTGCACACGGTTGCCCCACCCAGCATCACCCAGCTAGGCCTCGTTGTTTGCTCCTCCTTGGGGTGGGATCAGACTCTCAGCCACGCAGTGCCCTGAGGGGTGCTAGCTGAGAACTAGCCCCCAATTCAAACTGGATCTTACCAGTCTGGGACCCACATGCAGGAAATGGGTGTGATGAGCTGCAACAGGGTTTTGCTGTTGCTGTTGCAGTAAAGATGGGAGCAATAAAGGCTTGCTTTAATGATGTGGCTGCTGTTCAGCTTATGTCTTCTGTAGAGCTGATCACAAACCCAGACAATTATATGACTGACTGGCAGTTGGATCAGTAGACTCTTTGAAATGAATCACATTTACTTCCTCTTCTGATTTTATATATTTATTTTAATCCTGATCTTCTGATCATGTAAATTTTCTAGGGAAAAATAGAATTTATTGAGACTGAGAAGATGGCTTAGTGTTAAAGTTGTTAAAGATCTTCAATAGAAACAGGAAGATCTGAGCTTAGGTTCCCCAGCACCCATGTACAAAGCTGGGTGCACATTTGTAAGCCTGGGGAAGCGGAGGATGCCTGAGGTTTGCTGGCCAGCAGTCTAGCTCAATTGGTGAGTTCCAGGTTGAGAACGAGACCCTGTCTCAAAAAAGAAGGTGAAGAAATTATTGGGAAAGACACAGGATGTGGACTTCTGGCCTCTACACAAATATGAACACATATCCACATGCATCTGCACTCACACAAATATATACACAGGTACAAAGAATAGAACCTAAATACCTAATCAGAAATGTGTTAACATAAGGTTGGTTTTCATTTGATCATGTTTTTCAATAATAGTATTTTAAGTTGTTTTATTAATGAAGAGAAGTATAACCGATGCTAAGAAAAGGCCGAATCAGTCTGAATTAAAAAGTATATAAAGGTAGGCATTTATTCCAAGAAATGCAATCTCTCTCAGGCGAATCCACGGGCTGTCCTGAGGGCCCTGGAAAGTGCACTTCTGAGAGGTGGGGAGAGCCTTCCTCTGCCCCCCAAGTGCTAGGGTTAAAGGCGTGTTGAGCTTTTGTTTTGTTCCCTGGGTGTTGTCTCCCTTTATCAAGGCCTGGGGAATGTCTCCCTCTCTCCTTTCACATCCCTCCCCATCTCTCCCTACCCCCACCCCAGTCATCCCTACACTCGTTCCGGTCCCCCTTCTCCCTTTCTGTCTTATTTGGTCTCTGGTCCAGACTCATATGGTCTCTTAGCTGCACTATATGGTCCAGTCTCTGCCTCCCTTGCCTGTCACAGTGACCTTGGACTGTTGGCCAAGCATCAAGACTACACCCATCTCTCTGGACCCGCTCTCAGCCTTCTTTCCAGCCTCTGGAGCTGCCTGCTTCTTCCCCTAGGTACCCCTGGCTTGCCTCTGCTTAAAGCCAGTCTTCTGTCTGGGATGTCCACTGCACAGTCTCACTTTTTCTGTAAAGATCTGTTTGGACTCCCTCCTTGTGTGTGGAGTAGAGAGACTATGCAGGGCAGCTGTGCTTTCTCGGTCTCTCTCTCTCATTCTCTCTCTCTCTCTTTCAAGACAGGGTCTCCCTGTAACCCCAACTGGCCTGGAACTCACCGTAGGTTAGTCTCAATCTCACAGAGATCCCTCTATCTCTGCCTCCCAAGGGCTGGGATTAAAAGGCATGTGCCATCATGTCCAGTTCATTTTCTATTATTGAATAGAAATACACAGAGAAACCTGGTCTGGGATGGTGTCCTGTGACCACAGGCTTCCGTTCAGCCCTGTTCAGTCCCTAGTAGCACAAGAGGCTGAAGAACAGAAAGGATGGTAAAACTTAAAAAAAAAATCAGACAAAACAGCAACAACAACAAAACCAGTGTGTGGTTAAGATGGAAAAAGATAGCCCTGGCTAATTAAGGCCTGTCATGAGTGACCCTTGGCTTTCTCCCCCATGTGGTCCCCTGCATGGCCTAGGGTGATGCTCTCCAATGTGACCTCTCAGTATTCTGAGTCGTCTCATACTGTGTGTAGAATGTAGCAGGCACTCTGCCTTTAAAACCCTAAGTCAGCAGGGCTGGGAGATGGCTCAGCAGGTAAAAGTGCTCACTTCGAGGCCTGATGACCTTAGTCTGATCCCTGGAAACCACTTAAAGAAAGAAGGAACTATACTTTGACACCCACATTCATGGGGTAGCATGCATCCTGCCCATAATACACACATGGATACCCACACAATGATAATAAAATAAATCAAGTCACTGTCCAGTGCTCCCTGCTTCAGATCGCCAGTGACTTTTCCATGTCATGGCAGAGAAAAGCCACAGTCCTGGTCTAGACCTGTCTATTCCCACGCACACCCTCACGCTTGCTCCATGGTGGGCATGGGAGCTGCCAGGCCTTTTGCCAGCAGAGCTCCAGCCCGGAGTCCTCCCTGCCATTCCCACGTGGCCTGTGGATGTGGGAGGTTTCTAGCCTTCCCTGTACAGATTTGCTAACTGCCTTGCTAGCCTTAGCCCTGCACCACTTTCTTTGCAGCTCATAACCTGCACTGTCACAACCCGTAGCTCTGGTTCCCCCTGTTCTCCTTTCCCATGGGAATAGGGATGCCTCGAGGGTGGGACCTTCTGCTCAATTCTTGTCTGCCTGCATATCCAGAACCTCCCATACACTGTGGTGCTCTGGGAATGCACATGCAGCACATTGAATGAGGCCACCTGTCATCTGCTACAGAACAGAACAGCCTCTTTCCTTTGCCTCCTGACATTCTTATTAGGGAGACTTCCAGGGTTCTCCACATTCTGATAATAAGACCCATCTTTCTAGGGGCCCTCAGGCATTCAGCCATCAGAAACTTACTTCCTGGTTCTTCCCTCTGCCTCCCACCCAGAACTCCTTCGACACCCCAGATGGTTGCCTCTGGTCCCACCTTACTATGTTTTCCAGCCCTCACTCTTGCCCTTTCTGAGTTCTTTGTCTGGGCTTTAAGGTCCGTGGGGGATCCCAGTGGATCCTCCGTGTGTTACCACCTAGGGCTGAACCTCATTGTCCAAGGATGGGAAGTTATTCTTTTTTTGCTTCCAGTTTGTCTAAGGTGCATTGAGTTCCATGCCTAGAAACTTAAATGAGGATTAATAAAGGAGCTGTATTTTAGTTATTCTCACCTCTGTTATTAGGCTATGCTAGACATCCTGTTTTACGTGTTCAGTAGGTTGTAGCCTAGAAGCCTACAACAGTAATGAATTTCGTGGGATTGGACATCAGACTTGAAGGATAAATGCCTCAATTTAGCTCTAAGCTGAGTTGAGAGACTGTTGCCCTTCATTGTTCTAATAAAGAAAAATCTGTGGGAGGGTGGAGAGATGGCTTGGCGGTTAAGAGCACTGACTGCTCTTGTAGAGGACCCAGGTTCTAGTCCCAGAACCCACATGGCAGCTAAGAACCTTATTTAAGTTGGGCATGGTGGCACACACCTTTAATCCTAGCACTCAGGAGGCAGAGGCAGGCAGATCTCTGTGAGTTCAAGGCCAGGCTGGTGCACAGAATGAGTTCCAGGACAGCTGGGGCTATAGGGAGACCCTGTCTCAAAATAAAATAAAATAAAATAAAATAAAATAAAAGCATGTGTCACCATACCAGGTTATTAAAAAAAAAAACAAAAGAACAATCTGCTTCTGTCGAGGTCGGTCTCACTGATTTTTCATTTTTGTGCCATCCCTGCCAATCCCTATCTAACAAGACTGTCAGGGTTCCAGTCCCAGTTCTACCCCTCCTAGCTGTAGGATTTGGGGCCATGTACTTATCCTTTCTGAGCCCTAAGACCATTCATCTAGGAATAGTGTGCAGCTCATTGGTGTAGTGTCCTTAGGGTGGTGCTGATGCCTCTGTCCTGTGTCTCTCACAGGTGACCTTGATCAATAGGATAATCTACGGTTCCCTGAAAGCTGTTCACATGCATAGTGTTTGGTGGTCCAGGGCCCTAAGGCCAGTTCTCATTAACTTCCCTGAAAGTCATCAGGTAAGCTCACAATTTAGAATACATACATTCTGTTTTTGTTGTTGTTGTTTTTCTTCCCCCCAAATTAGTTAATTTCTTTCTTTTGTGTGTGTGTGGTTTTTTTTTCAAGACAGGGTCTCCCTGTAGCCCCAGCTGGCCGGGAACTAGCCCTATAGACCAGGCTGGCCTTGAACTCACAGATCTCTGCCTGCCTCTGCCTCCCAAGTGCTGGGATTAAAGGCATGGGCCACCACACCCAGCTTAAAGATGGTTCTTGACCACCATGTGGGTGCTGGGAATTGAACCCGGGTCCTCTGCAAGAGCAGTTGGTGCTCTTAACTGCTGAGCCATCTCTCCAGCCCCAGTTTCTTATGAGAAGTGGACTTTTGTGTTCTTAGATCCACAGAGCTTTCCAAAGCATCTGGAATACTGCAGGACATCTCTGCATCTCCCTCCTTTTCTGTTCAGTGTGCTTGTGTCCTCCCTCATGGCCTTGAAGGTTTCTGGGGATGGGTAAGTACATGTCCCTGGAAGCTTCTGCCTGAGAATTCTCCTGTATCTGAGAGAATTGAGCCTGTTGGTGTCCAGACTGTCCCCAGATGCTTTCTTCCTGGTTCCCACACTCCAAGAACACTCTTAAAGGGAAAGAACGACAGATGCTACAGTTTAATTTACACATGTTTTCATTTTGTGCTTTTGCTTCCTCTATAGGGACTGAAAGCAGTGGAAGGCGCGCCTTACTTCACAAACATACTGGAAATAGATTTTGAGCTCTATGTGCTTGCAACTATAGCCAACAGCCCAGACACCATGTATGTATCTCTGATCCATGTTCATGAACTGCTACTACAACAGAATTTGTGTCATTAAAACTAGCTGTGAGTCGGGCGTGGTGGCACATGCCTTTAATCCTAGCACTTGGGAGGCAGAGGCAGGTGGATCTCTGTGAGTTCAAGGCCAGCCTGATCTACAGAGTGAGTTCCAGGGTAGCTGGGGCTACAGGGAGACCCTGTCTCAAAAAAGACCAAAATAAATAAATAAATAAATAAAAATAAAAACTAGCTTTGGGGATAGGATAGAGCTCAAGGGCCATGTGTTTGTCTGGTGTGTGCGAGGCCCTGGATCCAACCCTTAGCACAGCAAAACAAAAGGAGGAAAAGACAAGGATCTCCTGATCAGGGAAAGGGAGAAGAGCAGTTTTCTGCTAATTCAAACTCATGGCAAAAATATTGAAGACATTGTACACTCATAATCTAATATCTTCATTCAAAACTACATATAGATGAACTCTTTTTAAAATTGGAAGCCACGATTTAGCTTATTTATTTTTATGTATGAATATTTTGCTTGACTATATGTAAGTGTTTCACATGTATGTAGCAGGTGCAGAGGTCAGATGAGGGTGTCATGTCCCCTGGAACTGGAGTTATAGACAGTTGTTTTCTGCCATATGTGTTCCAAATCTGGGTCCTCTGTAAGAACAGCCAGTGCTCTTAAGTGCTAAGCCACTTTACCAGCTCCTGATTTAGCTCTTAAATATGGAAACCCTCTTTCTTGAATCTCTCTGGTTGTAAAGCTGAAGCTGTTTTTGTGCCGGAACCACGGCAGGTTCTAAACACTGATGCAATCATTTAGCTACATGAAACAGAAAAGAAACAGAAACATCAGTAGTATCTCTGACTCCAAAATACCATTTTTCATGTATGGATATTGCTCTGGGGGAAAGCCTTGAGATTTCTTCTAGTGTCCTGTAGAATATGGACTTACTTTGTTTGGGAACAAGTATAATTCTTAAGCTTTTGAACTCTAAGTAGACAGCTCTTCAGATCCAAGCACTGGCAGAACCCTCACTGTGATGTTTTGAATGCATACTGGGGAGAGGCAGGTGTCCTCAAGCAATGTGCAGGATCATCCCATCAACCTGATCTCAGTTCTTGCTAACCTTTGGGTGGGCCTGGCTCTCTTGGAGACATGAGCAAGGTGAAGTCCGTGGCCCTACAGTGTTCTCTTGGGTCTTTCCCTCCAGACCCCAGCTGCCAGCCATGATGATACCCTCGACATCCCGTCTTGTAGAGAATCCAGTTTCCATCACAGCGGTCTCTGCTTACAGCTCTTGTCATACCACAGTTATCCATATGCCCTTCAGTTCTCCTTGTTCCCACAGGAATTGGAATTGATCTGTCCCTCTCCCCAGTCAAGGCAGCCCAGTGTACTGCAGAGCACTGAGGGTTCAACACACTTCTGATTCCCTCTGTAAGTCCCAGCAGGTTGTTCTCTTTGCAAGGTCTAGATTTCCTCATTGTAAAGGAGAATTGTTTTAGGAGATCCCTAAGGTCCTCCTCCTCCTCTTCTTCCTCCTCCTCTTTCTGAACTGACTTAATGGTTGCTCTGTCTTCCCCTCTCCCTGGATCTTTCTCTTTCTTCCTCAACAGCACAGCAAATTTTCTTCCTTTCTGGACTCTTCTGCCTCCTGGGCAGAGTTGGGAACTGTCCGACTCCTGTTGCTCTCTTTCTCAGCATGCAGATAGACCTTCCCAGGGTTCCCCATTGAATTTTGCTGAGAACTGTGTGGATATAGATGGGTTAGCAAACTAGACTAGAGCAGGAGGGATTATGAACCATGCTCATTAGCTGGCCATCCATGCCTTCTCCTGGGTTTCTCCATGACCTCGAATCACAGAGTTAAAGAAATGACTCTTTCTTGAATCTTTATCTTAAAATGCCCAACTTTTTTTCTTAAGAATGAAATTCTCAAACTAGCTTACCTAAAATGTCCTAAAATGATAGAAGCATTCAACATTTTAAAAGTCCAGAGTTTGTGGTGAAGGAGGCCACATGGAAGCAGCTGGCAATGTGGTAGTGCCAGACATTGGCAGCTCCCATCTGGAGCTACTTCTGAGGATCTCTGATGAGGGACAGAAGGGGCACGTGGGTAAGGAACCTCTGCCTCTCATTGTCCTCTCCCCCAAAGTAATGGGGAAAGCAGCACTTGCTGGGGGCCTCTGGTCTTTGTGGGGGACTTTGGCCTGGGATGGGTGTTCCTTGTGGAAGCCATGGGTTTAAGAGGGTCCCAAGGAGGGAAGCAGGAAGGAAGGGTGGGAAGAGCAGAAAGTAGGAACTCAGAGAGAAAGTTCTGGATTATACATGCCTTGGAGACTTCATGGGGTTGAGTTCTGAGTAGGTGCCAGGCAGGGAGTGCCATGTGGTGAGGAATGCACAGCGGGGCATTGATTGGGAGTGAGTTCTGCATATCTGCAAGTGAGTGAAATCATGTCCTGCTGAGTTGGCTGATGCTCTGAGTGAGGATGACAGGTGGGAGGCCCAGGCATGGGCTGGCTCAGCAGGGTTCTCTGGAGTCCTGGGCCTTCAGGGTTTTGGAGCCTTAGGTCTTCATCTGTAAAATGCAGAGCTCGGTTTTTATGAAGCTGACCTGGCTTTGCTCTTTGGACCTTAGCATCTCAGTAATCATGGAGTGTGAGCTATTTTATTTTCAATCACAGACAAAATGAATTTTCTCCAGCTGCCTGACCTCCTCCACATCCAGGTAGTCACCATCAACATCAAGAAACATCCACTGGAAACCTGGATACCACAGACGTACCAGTCGTCTGCAAGCCTCTTGGTCCAGAGGATGGTTTGGCACAAGCAAGTAGGACAGGCCAGTTTTCTCTTGGGTCACTTTATGAATAGAAAACTCAGTTAATGTTGTCTGGGCTGAATGTCTTTCATCATCAGAGCTTCAAGTTTTCTCAGAGAGACATGGAAAGTGTTCTGGGCTTTAACTTTAACTTTAGCTGGAAGAAAAGGCTTTTAGAATATGCTTCCTCCTGTGACACTAACTGAGATTCTCAAGGATGTTCTCTGAGCCAGGGAAGCCAGCGACTCTCTGAATTCAAGATGTTTTAGCCCCATTCAGAATAACACAAAATTCATACTAAAAATGGCACTTTGTTTTGTTCAGTTTTTGAGACAGGGTCTCATCGAGGCCAAGCTGGCCTGATGCTTTCTGGGTACCTGAGGATGGCCTTGAACTCCTAATCTTCCTGCCTCCACCTGCCAAGTGCTGCGATGACAGGCATGTACCACCACACTTCCAGGTGCTGGACATTGATCCCAGGGATTCATGTACGGCAGACAAACACTCTACCAAGTGAAGTACATTCCCAGCCTACTTATGACTCTGTGATGTTGAGATTATATGCCCAGAATTCATGAATTGGCACTGTTGGAAGATTGTTAAGAAGGCCAGTAGGCTTTTTTATTTTTAAATTTTAAGCAAGTAGCCACTAGAAGGGGCCATTTATCTTGGGTGGAGGTCTTTTTTTAATTTTATTTTATGCTTATGAGTGTTTTGCCTCCATGTATCTAAACACACATGTGTGCAATGCCCACATAGGCCAGAAGAGAGCATCAGATCCCCTGGTCCTGTAGTTATAGACAGTTGTCATTTGCTGTATAGTTACTGGGAACTGAATCTGGATCTTCTGCAAGAGCAGCTAGTGCTCTTAACTTCTGAGTTATCTCTCCAACCCCTGGTTGTCTTGTTTTAAGTAGGGGTGCCCTGTAATGCCCTGGTCAGTAGGAATCCATTCTCAGCCATGGCTCCGCCTGCTTTCTTTACATGCGGCATTTCATAAGAGTCAATAGTTCAGAACTCCCTGATATGGGAAAATATTCTTTTTTTTTTTTTTTTTGGTATTTTTGAGACAGGGTCTCCCTTTAGTCCCAGCTGGCCTGGAGCTCACTCTGTAGACCAGGCTGGTCTTGAACTCACAGAGACCCACTTGCCTCTGCCTCCCAAGTGCTAGGATTAAAAGCGTGCACAACCACACCCAGTTGAAAATACTCTTTTTAAGAAAAAATATTTTATTTCTTATTTTTATTATTTATTTATATTTATATGTGTCTGTCTCTGTTAGTGTATGGACATGTGTGTAGCTGCCTGTGGAGGCCAGAAGAGAACCTCTGGACCTAGAGGTACAGGTGGTTGTGAGCTGTCCAGCATGGGTGCTGGGAACCAAACTCCAGTCCTCTGGAAGAGCAATAAGAATTCTTTTTATTTTTAATTTTTAATTTTTTTTATTTTTGAGATAGGGTCTCCCTTTTAGTCCCAGCTGTCCTGGAGCTCGCTCTGTAGTCCAGGCTGGCCTTGAACTCACAGAGATCCACCTACCTCTGCCTCCCAAGTGCTGGGATTAAAGGGCAATAAGAATTCTTAACAATTGAACCATCTCTCTAGCCACTGGGGAATTATCCTTTTTAACTGCTAAGTATTAAATAGCTGATATTTATCAAGGCTTCTTTTTTATTTTTTTTAATCCTTTTATTATTATTATTTGTTATTTTTTATGTGTATGAGTGTACTGTTTGCATAAAGGTTGGTGCACCCATGTCGTGCAATGCTGCGGAGGTCAGAAGAGGGCATCGGATTCCCCTGGAACTGGAGTCAAAGACGGTTCTTAGCCGCTATGTGGGTATTGGGAATCGAACTCGGGTCCTCTGCAAGAGCAGTCGGTGCTCTTAACTGCTGAGCCAGCTCTCCAGCCCCTATCAAGCCTTCTTATACAGAAGGTTTTTTTTTTTTTCTGTTAATCCAGTGTTCAGCAACTGATGTATACACTCATGTCCACCGTATGCTGGGGATCTCACACTATAATCCAAACTGATCTGGATCTCACTGTGTAGCTCAGGCTGGCCTTTATCAAAGTAGACCTCCTGCCTCAGCTTCTGGAGTTCTGGGATTACAGGCCTGCATTGCCTTGCCTGGCTTGTTTCCTAACTTTCTCTCAATGCCAGTGAGGAAAGGGGCAGGCCAGCAGTGTGTGGGAACAGAGGAGGCCTTCACTCGGGGTCCTGGTCATGAACTGCAAACCTTTTCCCTGCCCCCACTCTGCGCAAGGTGTCATCCGAGCCACTCACGTCTCTTCCTGTTCCTCTCCCGTTTTTCTTCCGAGCCACTCACATCTCTTCTTGTCCCCTCCCGTTTTTCTCGGAGAGTGGGGCTGCGCTCAGTCAGTGGGGCACCAGGCTCCACTGGGGCCTCCGGTAGATGACTGTGTGTTGAAAAGATCTGGGAGTCATCATGTGCCCAGGAATCAGAGCACCTTGGTAGGTCCCGAATAGATTCATGCACCTTTCACTTGGATGGCGTTGACATGATTCTACTTTCCCTTTTTTCATCTTATGCCAGGATTTTTGTTTGGGTCTATGATGTCATCATTCTAATCAACACTATATTCATTGCCTTGGATGAGAAAAACCCCTTCATTTTGTATGTGGAATGGCTCTTCCTTTTCCTCTGTTATTGAGATTCTCCTGAAATTATACACATATGAGCCCACAGCCTATTTTGGAAGGAGACAATATTGGAATTGGTGGGTGTGCATGTGTGTGTGTGTGTGTGTGTGTGTGTGTGTGTATGCCTGTGCCTGTGCCTGTCTTTCTGTGTTCTGGGGAGGGAAGAGGTGATTGCAAGGCACCATAGGGGCTGTTTGTCACAGTTTGGGACTCATAGCTCAGATCTCCAAATTCCATCTGCTTAATTTTGAGGAATGTGATATAAGATCTGAGGGACTGGGGAACATCTGGCTTAGTGCAAGTTGTTATTCATGATACTAGTTTGAACTGTCCATAGCTAAAATTAATAGTGTATGGCATCTTGGAGTTGCAAAGGTCTTTTGAAAAAGGAAAACAGGGCTGCCAGCTGGCTCAGAGGGCAAAGGTGCTTTGCCACCAATCCTGATTTCCATACCCAGGACCCACATGGAGGAGGAGAGAACCAACTCCATACATTGTACTCTGACTTCCACATGGGTGCTACGGCATGTGCACACAAACATGGAAACAGACACACACAGACACACACACACAGACAGACACACACAGACACACACAGACACACAGACACACACAGAAACAGAAACACACACACAGACACAGATACACACAGACACACACACAGACACAGAAACAGACACACACAGACACAGAAACAGACACACACAGGCACACACAGACACAGAAACAGACACACACACACATACATACAATAAAAAAATTCTTTTGGTGTTTTTGAGACACGGCCTCCCTGTAGCCCCAGCTGTCCTGGAACTCACTATGCAGACCAGGTAGCCTTGAACTCACAAAGATCTGCTTCTGAAGTGCTGGGATTAAAGGTGTGTGCCACCACACCCAGCTCAATATAAATATTTGAAGAGGAACACAAAATATTTTTCTTTACTCTCTGACAACACTTATGACCAAATGTGTGGATTTTTTTCTTCAACTAGTTGTCCAGCTTGGAATATCAACTGGATAGCCCTACAATTTGATTCAATTCTGATACCAAATACCTAGAGTCATTGTTAAAATTACAAGCATTTTAAGAGTTCCAGCTAGGAACTGGGAATGAAGAACCAACATATATTTCTTATTACCACAGTCTTAGAATACCATTTTCAAGGGGACAGTTCCTTCCTCAGCTTCCTCTGCCCACCATAGTCTTATGTCAGAAAATTCAGCCCCTGAGGCTGCACAGTGGGGGCTGTGAACCTACTCTTCCCTGGCCCCAGGATGTAAACCTGGAGCCCTGGTCTTTTCATGCCTCAATCCACAGTGGCCCTGAACCTGCATATTGACCGGTGTATCCTGTAGGCCATCTAGCCCTGTGGGATACAAAGCTGTAAATTGATGGCCAGACTTTAGTAGTGCATAGCTAGGTAGGGCTGGATCTCTGTGACCACTACTCTAAGAGCCAGGAAACTTGCTATAAGTGTATGTTGCCAAAGAGAAACTAACTGGTCAGTATTGTCCGATATTTTCTTGTTCCTTGGTGCCATGGTCAGAAAGCATGTGGGATGGTACATTTCTTCTTCAGTTGAAAAATTACAGGACTGGAGAGATGGCTCAGCAGTTAAGAGGGCATATTGCTTTTACAGAGGACCTGCGTTCTGTTCCCAGCACTGTATTGGGTGGCTCGAAATGACTTGTAACTCCAGCCCCAGGGGGTTTCAATGCCTTTACCCTTTGTAGGCACCCACACTGGCACCCCCCACACACACACATTCACATGCAAAAAATTTAAAAATAATTCAAATAAATATTTTAAAAATTATGATACCCTTAATAAAATTTAACGACTGGGGCTAGAGAAATGGCTCAGTAGTTAAGAGTACCAACTGCTCTTGCAGAGGTCCTGGGTTCAATTCTCAGCACCTACATGGTGGCTAACAACCACCTGTAACTCCAGTCCTAGGTGATCCAACGGCCTCTTCTGACCTCTGCAGGCACTGCACGACAGGAGTGTACTTACACACATGCAGGCAATACAACTCACACACATAAAATAAAAATAATAAATAAAAAAATAAAATTTAATGGCAAGAAAGATTGTATTATGTATTCTGAGAATGAATATAAGTATTTTTTAAAGTAGAGACTTACTATGGAAGACAAGCAATGTGACTAAGCTGGTTCCTACAGTCCCTGGGGGTGATTCTTTGATCATAGGGTTGTCTAAAATAGAGTTTCTTGGTTCATATCCATTGCCCTATTTTTTTTTCTAATCCATGCTATGTTAGATTATTGCTTTGCTCAGGACACTGAATTCAATGTTTTCCCAGACCTGTGTCTTGACCTTGCCTGGTGTATTAGTCACTTTTCTGTTGCTGTGATAAAACATCATGACCAAGGAACTTATAAAAGGAAGAGTTTATTTGAGCTTATGATTGATGGTTCCAGGGAATTAGAGTCCATTGTGGCGGGAGGCATGGCGGCTGGATCTGGAGCAGCAAGCCGAGGGTCACATCTCGCAAAGAGCACAGGAAGAGAGAGAGGGCGACTGGAGACCACGAGGCTTGTTAAACTCTCTAACGTACTTCCTCCAGTATGGCCACACCTTCTAAGACCTCCAAAAACAGTGCCACCAACTGGAGACAAAATGTCTGAATACTTAAAGCCTATGGGGGACACTCATTCAAACCATCACACCTGGCCTTTCCCTTGATTCTTTTTTTTTTTTTTTTGTCTTTTTGAGACAGGGTCTCCCTGTAGCTCCAGCTGTCCTGGAACTTGTTCTGTAGACCAGGCTGGCCTTGAACTCACAAAGATCCACATGCCTCTACCTCCCGAGTGCTAGGCTGTTTGTTTGTTTTTTGATTTAAAAAATATTTTATTTTATGTGTATGAGTGTTTTGTCTGGATGTGTGTGAAATGCCTGCAGAGGCTAGAAGATGGTGTTGGATCCTCCGGAACTGGAGTTAATTGTTGTTAGCTGCTATGTGGATGTTGGAAACTAGATGTAATAAAAGCAAGTCCTGTTAACCACTAAGCTATTTCTCAGCCCTGATTGATCAGCTCTTATTACAGTTTTGATCAGCTGAGTTGCTGGATCAGGGCCCCCTTTCTAGTGGGAAGAGGATGGTCAAGAATGCCTGTCTTGGTTCTTACTTCCTGCTCAACTCAATGACTGAATCAGTTCTTGAGAGCTCTGAAGCTGTGGGGTGTGTTTGACATACTGCACTCTTTTTAATGATTGATCTCAGACTGACGGCTTGGGAAGTCTTGCCCAAGGAAGTCAGGCCTGTGATTAGGAATTAGAAACTACTTTATCATTGACAATCTAACAACTCAAGTTAGAACTATTAAATTATAACTCCTAAGGAGATGCCATCCCTGTCCTCATTCTTCAGCTGTACCTTCAACCAGTCCCTCTCTGCTGGCTCTTTAAATTCAACATGGAATTTCCTTCAGTCACCTTGATCTCATTAAAAAGACCTGGATACTTTCCATGCAGCATGCTCTTTGATTTCTTTTTTTTTGTTGTTTTTATTTTTATTATTATTATATGTATATTTTTGCTCTTTGATTTCCATTGCCAT
>VZQC01006864.1:1139776-1150598 GCA_009823505.1 Rhizomys pruinosus
GCCTGGTTCTTGTGTGGCCTGCATCTGAGTCCCTGTGACTCCCTTACAGGGCTGTCTGGAGGCTAACTGCATCTGAGAGCCTGGAGCCTGGTTCTTGTATGGCCTGCATCTGAGTCCCTGTGTCCACTGTGACTCTCTCTTACAGGGCTGTCTGGAGGCTAACTGCATCTTAGAGCCTGGAGCCTGGTTCTTGTATGGCCTGCATCTGAGTCCCTGTGTCCACTGTGACTCCCTTACAGGGCTGTCTGGAGGCTAACTGCATCTGAGAGCCTGGAGCCTGGTTCTTGTATGGCCTGCATCTGAGTCCCTGTGTCCACTGTGACTCTCTTACAGGGCTGTCTGGAGGCTAACTGCATCTTAGAGCCTGGAGCCTGGTTCTTGTGTGGCCTGCATCTGAGTCCCTGTGTCCACTGTGACTCTCTTACAGGGCTGTCTGGAGGCTAACTGCGTCTTAGAGCCTGGTTCCTGTGTTGATTGTTCAGCACCGGTGGGCACATGGCACCCTCCTTCCCATTGTTGGCGGTTCCAGGAATTCTGTAAAGGATGTCCTGGCTAGGGGATGGGAGAAGTACCCAGTGCGAACCTGGCCAGGCTTGTGTGTCCCACATGGTCTGAATGAAACACTTGGGGAGGAGGCTGAGCTGCACAGAGTGGATCATAGGGAAACTGCTAGGCCAAGGCATGGGGCTTCAACCTCCCCTAAAGAGCTGGTGAGCGTCCTGACAGCCCTAGCTGTGTCTTCAGTTTGGGCAAGCCAGAAAAGGCCAAGAGTATACCCTACTGCAAGCTGCTGGACTGGGCTGGGCTGCTGCCCTATGTACGGACAGAAAACAGGAGATCTTGGGTTAGAGACCAAAGACACTTCATTATCTGTGGTCATAGCAGTAGCCAGAGAAACACTGCATCAGTTCCCTGAGTCAGAGTCACCAACTCAGAGAGCTAGAGGAAGCAATGTCAAAGTACTCTGGCTGTAGCCAAGGCTGCCCTTCCTCTGGGAGAGGAGGAGAGTTCATTTTTACTCTGACTTTCGACATTGGGGATTGAACCCAGGGCGTTGTACATGCCTGACAGATGCTTTAAACTGAGCTCCATTCTCAGTGTCTCAGGTTTACTTTGGAGGGGATGAGTGTTCGATCCTGGGAGGGGAAGGTGGGGGTTTTTGTCTTTGCCACTCCAGGCTGCCCTGGGGCGAGGGCTGTCTCAGCATCTTTCTTCTGGAATCTCTCCCCACGCTCAAAGACAAACATTCCTCAGTTAGTTCTAAATGCCTTTGTCCAAGGGCCTGACTTCAGGCACCTGAGATATTCATGGTACAGGGTCACTCAACAATGGGCCCAAGCTTCTCCTTAGAACAAAGTGCATTGTCCTCCTCACATCCACTGCTAGATTTTCGTAGTGAAATCTGTGCCAAGTGCTTTCTGGGTGGCATGGCTGGGCAGTAGCAGACCCCTTGAACTTACCTCCTGCTCTCAGTATTTTCATAGCGTTCATCTTGGAAGCCTTCTTTGTGGCATATTCATTAGAAAACAGTGAAATTGAAACTGCCATGGAGAAGAAGGTTCAAGAGCTTGGAGTGGCAATTCTCAGGCTTTGAAGTGTGGTGGATGGGGGGCCATACCCTGTGAGCTCAGCCCTGTCCTGTGTGCCTGCTGTTGGGCAGACTTTCAGGATGTCTGCTCTGGATATGGCCGGACAGTGACCACAGGAACATGTCTGGGAGGTCACGTGAGGGCCTCTGCAGGTGGTGAGCATGTTCCTTTTGTCTCTTCCTCCTTGAAGGGAAGATGTACAAGACCAGAAACTCAGTGATAATGCAGATGCCAGGGACAGTCGCCTTCCTGGGAAGGATGGAGACAGCAGAAGGGAAGCCCTGAAAGGGCTACACTGCAGAATTGCAGCAAAAGTACGTGGCACACAGTGCAGAGCCCGAGCTAGACGCAGTGCAGAGGCCGAGCTAGACGCTAGACGCAGTGCAGAGCCCCAACTAGACGCAGTGCAGAGCCCGAGCTAGCCTTTCCCTAGACAGCCACCTCCCACCACGTGAGCCCCAGGGGCTGAACATGTCATCAGGCTTGGTGGAAAGCACCTTTTCTTGTTGATCCAACCTTCCAGCCATTAAGAGATCTTTAAAAAATTTAGGGGCTATGGAGAGAGCTCAGTGGCTAAGAGAGCTTGCTGCTCTTCCAGAGGCCCTGAGTTCAGATCCTAACACCCACACTGGGAGGCTCATAACTCCAGCTCCACAGGATTCGACACCCTTTTCTCACCTCCATGGGTACCCCACATACATACACATACACAAGAAAGTAAATTAAAAATAAAACTACTTCATTGATCGCTTCTCAACCTTTGGCTAAGATCAGATATAAAATCACCTGGCTAAGATCAGATGGAAAATCACTTCATCCATTCGAACAGTTTAATGATGGTATGCTCCTGGTTTGGGCTCTGGCTGAGGCATCTGGCAATGAGTGCAGGCTGAGGAGTGTAGGTAGCATGGATCCCAGGAGGAGGGGTGGGAGTGGTGGGCACACTCAGCCCTAAGGCATGGCTGTCCTCTCTCGTCTTGTCTTCATGGTGGAGGACTCTATGAGAGTCCACATTAGGGCAGACAAGTCATTCTGCAAACTTCATTCTTCCCGACACAGTCCCGAGTTAGAGTTCAGAGCTTTGCCTTCAATTCAGGTGCCATCCCTGAGGACAGACAGTCTTGGTCTGTCAGGCTCCATGTCCTGGGAGCCCAACACTGATAGGTTAGTGTGCCTCTCCTTCATTTTAGAGTACAGGGCCATGGATGCCGTGCTACAGCGGATGCTTGAGTTTGAAATTGCTCCAGATGATGAAGGCCCTGCCTTGGATGAGATTCTGAGCCTCTCACCTAGAGATATTATCCCAAGAATCCCAATTTCAAAAACGGTGCATGATTCTGGATGTCCTTTGCAACTGGAAACCAAGAGAAGCTGCCATCTTTTTCCCTTATGCTAGCTGGAGCTGATCTGTCCAGCCCAGGCTCCCTTCTGTGATTTGAGTCTGGCCTAACCTGTCCTGAGGGCACAGCTGCTCTGCTGCACCCCACGAGGGATTGATTGTTCTTAGAACTGTTGATGGAATAGCTGGAGGCTTGTCTCTTAGCTGGTAGGGCACCTGCCTAGCATGCATGAGGCTCTGGGCTCTACCTCTGGCACTGCAAAAAAATGGGCTGTTGTTGTATGTCTTTGAGTCTCGCGTGACCACATTCCACACGCTGTCCTTCCCTTCTTTTTTTTTTTTTTTTGAGACAGGGTCTCCCTGTAGCTCTGGCTGTCCTGGAACTCATTCTGTAGACCAGGCTGGCCTCGAACTCACAGAGATCCGAGTGCCTCTGCCTCCCAAGTGCTAGGCTTAAAGGCATGCGCCACCACGCCCGGCATTTATTTATTTCCGTATGTGTATCAGCGTACTGTCTGCTTGCAAGTCTGTGCACCCGTGTCATGCAATGCTGCGGAGGTCAGAAGAGGATGTCTGGAGTTCTCCCGGAACTGGAGTTTCAGACGGCTCTCGGCCACCACGTGGGTGCTGGGGATCGAACCCGGGTCCTCTGTAAGAGCAGTCGGTGCTCTTAACCGCTAGGCCATCTCTCCAGCCCCTTAGCTCAGCTCCAGGACTTGTCTCCTGCCTGTAGGTTGACAGTCTCTAGGCTTCATTCCCAAAAGAAGTGGGGAGGGAAAACCTCAGGAGATCACCTGTGGAAATGAACAGATTCACATGCAGTGCCGGGGAGGATAGGAACTCCCTTTATTTTCTGTCAGTGAGGTCTATATATTCAAGACTACTCTGCTTTGGGCAAGGAAGTGGTGAGCAGGCAGAAGGGAGGGGTGAGCCAACTTAGTTCTAATCGGGGGTGGGGGTCTGCAGAGCTCTGGTTTGTGCAACAGGTAACTAGAGGTGTGACATTTTGCTCAAAGCCTCAAGGGAAGGGACCTGGAACTTTGCAGAGATAGGGTGAAGCAAGAATCATTGTAATATCCGGAATCTTCCTGTTACAGATAACTGAATGCCCACAGAGTTATCAGATAACTGGAGATCTTCCGGGACAGGTCTTACAATTTCTTGCTTCAAGCCACACACAAAGTTTCATTCTCACAATGGGCGGGGGTATACCTGTGTAAATCCCAGCACTCCTGAGGTGGAAGCAAGACATTCAAGGTCATCCTTAGCTACATTGCAAGTTTGAGGCTAGACTGGGATATAAGACCTTGTTACACCCCCCCTAACACACACAAATAGACTGGAATGGTTATTTTATACATGTGTGAAGTGGGTATATAAAACTCATTTATTGGGGCTGGAGAGATGGCCTAGCGGTTAAGAGCACCAACTGCTCTTGCAGAGGACCTGGGTTCGATCCCCAGCACCCACATGGTGGCTGAGAACAGTCTTTAACTCCAGTTCCAGGGGAATCTGAGACCCTCTTCTGACCTCTGAGGCACTGCATGACACGGGTGCACCAACCTACATGCAGACAGTACACTCATACACATAAAAAAAAAAGAGGGATTAAAGATGACAATCTGATAGAAAAATATTAAAAAACTCATTTATTTTTATGTGGTATTTTGCTATTCTGTCAAAATACAGTGCTACGATGTTATAAGAATGAATTATGAATTTTCAAATGTGGTAAAGGAATAGATTCTAGTACAGTAGCTTATTCAACATGAAGAAAAAATATGAACGTTAAAATATAATTGTTATTTTTCTTTGAGGGCTGTGGGAGAGTATTCTGAAAACTTCTTTAACTGAACTATAATTACAGCAAGATTTTGAGTCATTCTTAGAGGACAGTTTTCTGGGTTGAATCTCCCAAAACAGTGGTGACATGTCTCTTCTGGGAATTTTAAAGAGATGTATTTAATTATACATTTTAATCATGGTAAAATCTGAACAGCATGAAATTTACAATTTTAGAGCTAGTGTGGTGGTGCATGCCTATAATCCCAGCACCTGGGAGGTAGAAACAGTAAAATCAGGAGTTCAAGGTCATCCTCATCTAGTGACTTTGAAGCAGTGTGGGCTATAGGAGACCCTATCTGCCACCCTTCCCTATGTCTTTTATTTCTTTTTGTATATATGTATATTTTGAGACATGGTAGCCCAGGCTGGCCTTGGAATTACATAGTCCAAACTGGCCTTGAATTTGTGGCAGTCTTGCCTCAAGTCTCTCAAGTGGTGGGATTACAGACATAAGCTACCATTCCTGGCCAGTATCTATCTAATATTAACATGATTGAATGAAATGCATTAATTGAATTAGATTTAAAAATTTTGACATATAAAGAGCATTTCTTTTAGTTAACAGGATATTTAAGGAATTTAATTCACTGATATTGTCAAAAGTTACCCTTAATTATCTTTCTTCTTTCCTTCTCCTTACTCCTTTCCTTTCAGTCTCATACTCTTTTTTCCCAGTGGTCACTGCTTAGTTTGTGATCCATCCTTCTATAATTAATGGAGACATTTACAGCCATGTGCGTGTACATTAACATATAACTGTGTTTTATCTTAAGTGGATACCGTATTTCATGTTTTCATCTATATTGTTCAACCTCTCCTTTTCATTTGCCAGTTGTTGTCATTATTATTGGTATGTACATACATACAACCAAGCATTCCAACATCATCCATGGTTCCTGATTTAAGAATTCACCTATCTTGCATATATATGGTGTTTCACATGTTCAGCATTTGGTAGTAATGGAGTAAACNTTTGTCTTTTTGAGACAGGGTCTCCCTGTAGCTCCAGCTGTCCTGGAACTTGTTCTGTAGACCAGGCTGGCCTTGAACTCACAAAGATCCACCTGCCTCTACCTCCCGAGTGCTAGGATTAAAGGCATGCGCCACCACGCCCTGCATCCCTTGATTCTTACCTGACTTTGCTCTTGCACTGCTAGGTTTGACCGCTGGCCATCACTGCGGCCCTCGTGGCCACTATGACCCAGGCCACTATTCAGTCAGGTCAGTGCCACTCACCCCAGCTTCACCATCTGTTGGGGTCCAAAATTTAATTTGTAGCCTTTGTTGAACATCCACTATTGCTCTTTTGAGCCAGGGAGAGGGAAATGAGAGAATTATTTCAAGTGTTCAAAGGAGCTGGGGCTAGAGCTCAATGATAGAGCACTGGCCCAGCATTAGTGAGGTTCTGGGTTCTATCTGCAGCTCTACAAAAACGTTCTACATTCTCAAGAGGAATGGTGGCTATGTTTGCACTTAGCCATGTGATATTTTAGCAATTTTATTTACAGGAATTCATTATACCAAATTGTGGTAGTTTGAATGAGAGTGTCCCCCGTAGGCTTTAAGTATTCAGACATTTTGTCCCCAGTTGGTGGCACTGTTTTGGGATATCTTAGAAGGTGTGGCCATGCTGGAGGAAGTAAGTCACGGGGGGCGGGCTTAGTGAGTTTAACAAGGCTTGCGGTCTCCATTGTCTGTTTCTCAACTTCCTGTGCTCACTGGAAGATGTGAACCTTGGCTTTCTGCTCCAGCCCCAGCCACCATGCCTCCCCACCACAGTAGACTCTTAATTCCCTGGAACCGTCAATCGTAGGCTCAAATAAATTCTTCCTTGAGATTCTGACCACACAGGAACCACGCCCTGTCCCTGACCACTGCCCTCTTCCTCTTCTCTCTCCCCTCCTCTGCTCTGCCCACACATAACCCTGCTCCTGCATGTGATTTCCTGATCTACATGTGGAATTGGAGAAGGATTCTGGGGAAGCGAGCTCACTGTGTACTGTACAGCTAGACCCACAGCTATTTCTCGAGGGCGAGGTCTATGCCTGCACACACGGTTCTTAGCCTGGGGGCTGGAGCAGAGAGAATGCTCAGCTCCACACTCACCTGGCTTGACTTTGACTTGCAGGGGGCAGTTCTGGTTCGAGGTTCTTCCTAGTTGCTCAGATTCAGTGTCCTGTCCCTCTCCCCCTCTTTTCTCTTATTGTCTCCTGAGCTGGGGAACCCAGGACCTTGCACAGGCTATGAAAGCATTCTGATGCTGAGCTATATCTCCACCCCCATTGAGATGAAGCTGCATCACCTCCCAGGCCCCACGGCCTCTCAGAACTCATTGAATTTTTTAAAATTATTTTTATTTTATGTGTATGGTGTTTTTTAAATTTTTTTATTTTTGTTTATTTCTGTATATGTATGAATGTACTGTCTGCATGTAGGTTTGTGCACCCGTGTCGTGCAATGCCCGTCGTGTGAGGTCAGAAGAGGGTCTCGATTCCCCTGGAACTGGATTCTCCTGGAATTGGAGTTTACAGACGGTTTTAGGGCCGCCATGTGGGTGCTGGGTCGAACCCGGGGTCCCTCTGCAAAAGCGTCGGTGCTCTTGAAACCGCTAGGCGTATCCTCTCCAGCCCCCCAAAAAATTTATTGTATTTTATTTTATGTGTATGGTGTTTTTTAAAGTTTTTTTATTTTGTTTATGTTCTGTAATGTATGAATGTGGTACTGTCCTGCATGTAGGTTTGCGCACGCTTGTCATGCAATGCCGCGGAGGTGTCAGAAGAGTTGCGTCGATAGCCGCTGGAACCTGGAGTTCCTCCTGGAATTGGAGTTTCAACCGTTACATCAGCCGCCATGTTGTGGTGACTGGGGATCGCACCCGGGTCCTTCTGGTAAGAGCGGTCCGGCGCTCTTAACACGCTATGGGCCATATCCTCCAGCCTGTGTGTGTGGGTGTGATGTGTGTTTTTTTTGTTTAATAGGAGTAGACTGTCTGCATGTAGGTTGGTGCACCTGTGTCGTGCAATGCCTCGGAGGTCAGAAGAGGGCATCGGATTCCCCTGGAATTGGAGTTAAAGATGGTCCTGAGCTGCCATGTGGGTGTTGGGAATTGAACCTGGGTCCTCTGTAAGAGCAGTCGGCGCTCTTAACGGATGAGCCATCTCTCCAGCCCGGAACTCATTGAATAAAAAAAAAAAAAAAAAGACAAGCCAGAGGTGCTGAGAAAAACTGCAATACTAAAGGATTGTGTTTATTTTCCAGCAAGAAAATACAACAGTCGGCAGATTCTGGATATTGTTCTCATACTGAGAATTCTGCAGCTCCTGAGGGTCTTCGTCCACATCCAGAGGTGCAGACAGAGTGACTGTTGTGAGGGGCCTGCACTTGGGTGTCTTCCTGCATCAAGGCTGGTGGAAAGCAGTCCTGCCCAGAACTGCAAATCCACCTGCTCGGGGACCCAGCACATGGCATATGGGGGGGGGCAGATGGGGGAGAAGCCAGTGAGAGCCGGGGAGGAGAGGTCAAGTGTGAGCTCCCGAGGTGGAGTGCGGTGGTCACCTCCATCCCTGTGACTGGCCCTGCCCTGCGCCTGCCTAGGCGAGGTCATGCTGGCTGCTCCTGCTAACTCCACCATGCTAACCATTCCTTTGATAAAGGGAAGGATGCAGAGGAGAAGAGCGGCTGAGGGCAAGAGGCGGCCAGCTTCCCACCCATTGGCATCTACTAGTGGAGTACTCTGCACCACCTTTCCAGCATTCACGGAGCCTGCCTCACTTGGCTTTAGGGGAACAGGTAGTTAGCCATCCTCAGCTTGGTGGGTGGTGGCACTAACTGTGAAGGCTCCTGCCAGCCTTTACAGAACAGCTATAACTGGGCATATAACTCAGTGGTGGAGTTTCTGACTTACCTGTGCCAAGGCCCTGGGTTCAATCCTTAGTACCACTAAATAAATAACAGATACAGAGGAGAGGACCTAAGCCCAAAGTGCTAGTTTAGGGTCAGTTTTGCTTGACCCCTCTGTGTCAGAAACTGTTTTCTCCTAGATTCCAGGTGATAGTAACAACTTTAATTAACATTGGCCCAACCATGCTCACATCTGGGGGACTTGTCTTTGTGAGTAGCTGCTCTCAATTGCTAATTTGATGTGAAATAAGTTGTAAGATGGTCATTTGTAACAAGTCACTATATGCCTTATTATTTTAATCATGGAAAGGAACATACAATTTATTAAGAGCCCAAGGCATGGTGGTATTAGACTCTGGGAGGTTTTATTTTAGGAGAGAGAAATGGAGGGAGGAGAAGTGACCTAGAGGCATTGGTTTGTAGCTGCCATTCTTGTATCAAGTTTCTAGACACACTGTGTATCAGTTAAGGTACATGTGTTATAAGGAATGCTGTCAGGGCTGGTGAGAAAAAGCACTTGCTGTGTAAACCTGAGCATCTGCCTGTGATTCCCTGCAAGAGGGGTTCCTTGCATCTGTAATCCCAGCACAGCGAGATGGGAGGCAGAGATGGGAGAATTTCCCAGAAGGAGGTGAGCCAGCTAGCCTGGAATACGCAGAGGCAGGAACAAGAGACGCCTTTCCTCAACAAGGTGGAAGGGGAAAACTGACTCTGGAAAGTTGGCCTCTGACCTGCACGTTGATCCTGCAGCACACACACACCAACACATGCTGATACCCAAATAGAGAGAGAGAGAGAGAGAGAGAGGAGGAGGAGGAGGAGGAGGAGGAGGAGGAGGAAGAGGAGGAGAAGGAGGAGGAGGGAGGGAAAAGACCACTAGCTGCGTGGCATCGTTCCTTCCTCACTCACAGCCCAGATGTGCATTCCCAGCTACCGAAGTCTCTCAGTGATGTGGTGGCTTTCCATTCATGCCTCAGCCACCCAGACCTCAGGTCTTTCATTCTGCTGTGCACAAGGTCCTTCTGTTCCCTAGATCTTCAGGGATGAAGACAGTCAGACAGATTGCAGGGGACCCTCTGTGCAGGGGTGGATCCACACTGCACAAGGTAGCTCAACTATCAGGCACTGCATTAAGATAGTTGTGTTTCCTTTCAGTAATCATGGCAAAAAAAATTCCATTAGCACAGAAAGGAAGGTCAGCTGTAAGTCACCCATTCCCACCCCTCACATGCCTCTTTCCCAGAGGAAGCAATGAGCAGGTTCTTGTTACTCTTCCTAAATATGTCTGTGCATTCCAGTGTAAAGTGAGCCTGCCTGCCTTTATCTTTGTATGTGTGGTTACTGATTGAGGTAATCAATTGAGAATGCTGTGCAACTTTACTAAATATCTGTCATGTGTGGTGTTTAAAGGATCCACTGAGGGAAGACTCTATCGTGTAGCTGACCAGCCCTTCTGGCAACACCACACTAGGTGGTATCTACCTTTGGCACTATGAATCATTCTTGGAAAGGTCATTCTTGGGTGTGTGCCTGTGAACTTATGGGAGTGGAGCTGTTGGATACAGTTCTCAAAGAGGAGCCACTTGGTGCAAAGTATATAGGCCCCAGCTTTGGGACGGTGGTGGAAAGAGACTTCCAGAGGCATCTATGTCCCAACCCACAGTGCATGGTGCTCAGCAGTGGGTTTGCTCAGCACTGCCCTGCTCTCCAACCCAGTAGTCTATTAGTAGCAGGGTGCTCTTGTGCCATGCACTTCTTCAGTGTTTTCACGAGGCTGAAGATCTTTTCCATGTTATTTTGGCCATTTATGAATATGTTTGGTCATTTCTGGGCCCATGCTTCTGTTACTTTTGTTTTTGATATGATTTGCAGGGATTTTTTTGCCTTTTAAGAAAAGAGGCTTTTGGCAGGTTGTGTACTAACCAATGATTTTTCCAGTTTGCCGCTTTTTGCCTTTTTTTTGAGACAGGGTCTCCCTGTAGCCCCAGCTGGCCTGGAATTCACTGTAGAGACCAGGCTGGCCTTGATCTCACAGAGATCTTCCTGCCTCGCCCTCCTGAGTGCTGGGATTGAAGGCTGCGCCACTACGCCAGGCTGCTCCTGAGTGCTGGGATTGAAGGCTGCACCACGGCGCCAGGCTGCTCCTGAG
>VZQC01006864.1:1151812-1199079 GCA_009823505.1 Rhizomys pruinosus
ACAGGGCTGTCTGGAGGCTAACTGCATCTTAGAGCCTGGAGCCTGGTTCTTGTATGGCCTGCATCTGAGTCCCTGTGTCCACTGTGACTCCCTTACAGGGCTGTCTGGAGGCTAACTGCATCTGAGAGCCTGGAGCCTGGTTCTTGTGTGGCCTGCATCTGAGTCCCTGTGTCCACTGTGACTCTCTTACAGGGCTGTCTGGAGGCTAACTGCGTCTTAGAGCCTGGTTCCTGTGTTGATTGTTCAGCACCGGTGGGCACATGGCACCCTCCTTCCCATTGTTGGCGGTTCCAGGAATTCTGTAAAGGATGTCCTGGCTAGGGGGTGGGAGAAGTACCCAGTGCGAACCTGGCCAGGCTTGTGTGTCCCACATGGTCTGAATGAAACACTTGGGGAGGAGGCTGAGCTGCACAGAGTGGATCATAGGGAAACTGCTAGGCCAAGGCATGGGGCTTCAACCTCCCCTAAAGAGCTGGTGAGCGTCCTGACAGCCCTAGCTGTGTCTTCAGTTTGGGCAAGCCAGAAAAGGCCAAGAGTATACCCTACTGCAAGCTGCTGGACTGGGCTGGGCTGCTGCCCTATGTACGGACAGAAAACAGGAGATCTTGGGTTAGAGACCAAAGACACTTCGTTATCTGTGGTCATAGCAGTAGCTAGAGAAACACTGCATCAGTTCCCTGAGTCAGAGTCACCAACTCAGAGAGCTAGAGGAAGCAATGTCAAAGTACTCTGGCTGTAGCCAAGGCTGCCCTTCCTCTGGGAGAGGAGGAGAGTTCATTTTTACTCTGACTTTCGACATTGGGGATTGAACCCAGGGCGTTGTACATGCCTGACAGATGCTTTAAACTGAGCTCCATTCTCAGTGTCTCAGGTTTACTTTGGAGGGGATGAGTGTTCGATCCTGGGAGGGGAAGGTGGGGGTTTTTGTCTTTGCCACTCCAGGCTGCCCTGGGGCGAGGGCTGTCTCAGCATCTTTCTTCTGGAATCTCTCCCCACACTCAAAGACAAACATTCCTCAGTTAGTTCTAAATGCCTTTGTCCAAGGGCCTGACTTCAGGCACCTGAGATATTCATGGTACAGGGTCACTCAACAATGGGCCCAAGCTTCTCCTTAGAACAAAGTGCATTGTCCTCCTCACATCCACTGCTAGATTTTCGTAGTGAAACCTGTGCCAAGTGCTTTCTGGGTGGCATGGCTGGGCAGTAGCAGACCCCTTGAACTTACCTCCTGCTCTCAGTATTTTCATAGCGTTCATCTTGGAAGCCTTCTTTGTGGCATATTCATTAGAAAACAGTGAAATTGAAACTGCCATGGAGAAGAAGGTTCAAGAGCTTGGAGTGGCAATTCTCAGGCTTTGAAGTGTGGTGGATGGGGGGCCATACCCTGTGAGCTCAGCCCTGTCCTGTGTGCCTGCTGTTGGGCAGACTTTCAGGATGTCTGCTCTGGATATGGCCGGACAGTGACCACAGGAACATGTCTGGGAGGTCACGTGAGGGCCTCTGCAGGTGGTGAGCATGTTCCTTTTGTCTCTTCCTCCTTGAAGGGAAGATGTACAAGACCAGAAACTCAGTGATAATGTAGATGCCAGGGACAGTCGCCTTCCTGGGAAGGATGGAGACAGCAGAAGGGAAGCCCTGAAAGGGCTACACTGCAGAATTGCAGCAAAAGTACGTGGCACACAGTGCAGAGCCCGAGCTAGACGCAGTGCAGAGGCCGAGCTAGACGCTAGACGCAGTGCAGAGCCCCAACTAGACGCAGTGCAGAGCCCGAGCTAGCCTTTCCCTAGACAGCCACCTCCCACCACGTGAGCCCCAGGGGCTGAACATGTCATCAGGCTTGGTGGAAAGCACCTTTTCTTGTTGATCCAACCTTCCAGCCATTAAGAGATCTTTAAAAAATTTAGGGGCTATGGAGAGAGCTCAGTGGCTAAGAGAGCTTGCTGCTCTTCCAGAGGCCCTGAGTTCAGATCCTAACACCCACACTGGGAGGCTCATAACTCCAGCTCCACAGGATTCGACACCCTTTTCTCACCTCCATGGGTACCCCACATACATACACATACACAGGAAAGTAAATTAAAAATAAAACTACTTCATTGATCGCTTCTCAACCTTTGGCTAAGATCAGATATAAAATCACCTGGCTAAGATCAGATGGAAAATCACTTCATCCATTCGAACAGTTTAATGATGGTATGCTCCTGGTTTGGGCTCTGGCTGAGGCATCTGGCAATGAGCGCAGGCTGAGGAGTGTAGGTAGCATGGATCCCAGGAGGAGGGGTGGGAGTGGTGGGCACACTCAGCCCTAAGGCATGGCTGTCCTCTTTCGTCTTGTCTTCATGGTGGAGGACTCTATGAGAGTCCACATTAGGGCAGACAAGTCATTCTGCAAACTTCATTCTTCCCGACACAGTCCCGAGTTAGAGTTCAGAGCTTTGCCTTCAATTCAGGTGCCATCCCTGAGGACAGACAGTCTTGGTCTGTCAGGCTCCATGTCCTGGGAGCCCAACACTGATAGGTTAGTGTGCCTCTCCTTCATTTTAGAGTACAGGGCCATGGATGCCATGCTACAGCGGATGCTTGAGTTTGAAATTGCTCCAGATGATGAAGGCCCTGCCTTGGATGAGATTCTGAGCCTCTCACCTAGAGATATTATCCCAAGAATCCCAATTTCAAAAACGGTGCATGATTCTGGATGTCCTTTGCAACTGGAAACCAAGAGAAGCTGCCATCTTTTTCCCTTATGCTAGCTGGAGCTGATCTTTCCAGCCCAGGCTCCCTTCTGTGATTTGAGTCTGGCCTAACCTGTCCTGAGGGCACAGCTGCTCTGCTGCACCCCACGAGGGATTGATTGTTCTTAGAACTGTTGATGGAATAGCTGGAGGCTTGTCTCTTAGCTGGTAGGGCACCTGCCTAGCATGCATGAGGCTCTGGGCTCTACCTCTGGCACTGCAAAAAAATGGGCTGTTGTTGTATGTCTTTGAGTCTCGAGTGACCACATTCCACACGCTGTCCTTCCCTTCTTTTTTTTTTTTTTTTGAGACAGGGTCTCCCTGTAGCTCTGGCTGTCCTGGAACTCATTCTGTAGACCAGGCTGGCCTCGAACTCACAGAGATCCGAGTGCCTCTGCCTCCCAAGTGCTAGGCTTAAAGGCATGCGCCACCACGCCCGGCATTTATTTATTTCCGTATGTGTATCAGCGTACTGTCTGCTTGCAAGTCTGTGCACCCGTGTCATGCAATGCTGCGGAGGTCAGAAGAGGATGTCTGGAGTTCTCCCGGAACTGGAGTTTCAGACGGCTCTCGGCCACCACGTGGGTGCTGGGGATCGAACCCGGGTCCTCTGTAAGAGCAGTCGGTGCTCTTAACCGCTAGGCCATCTCTCCAGCCCCTTAGCTCAGCTCCAGGACTTGTCTCCTGCCTGTAGGTTGACAGTCTCTAGGCTTCATTCCCAAAAGAAGTGGGGAGGGAAAACCTCAGGAGATCACCTGTGGAAATGAACAGATTCACATGCAGTGCCGGGGAGGATAGGAACTCCCTTTATTTTCTGTCAGTGAGGTCTATATATTCAAGACTACTCTGCTTTGGGCAAGGAAGTGGTGAGCAGGCAGAAGGGAGGGGTGAGCCAACTTAGTTCTAATCGGGGGTGGGGGTCTGCAGAGCTCTGGTTTGTGCAACAGGTAACTAGAGGTGTGACATTTTGCTCAAAGCCTCAAGGGAAGGGACCTGGAACTTTGCAGAGATAGGGTGAAGCAAGAATCATTGTAATATCCGGAATCTTCCTGTTACAGATAACTGAATGCCCACAGAGTTATCAGATAACTGGAGATCTTCCAGGACAGGTCTTACAATTTCTTGCTTCAAGCCACACACAAAGTTTCATTCTCACAATGGGCGGGGGTATACCTGTGTAAATCCCAGCACTCCTGAGGTGGAAGCAAGACATTCAAGGTCATCCTTAGCTACATTGCAAGTTTGAGGCTAGACTGGGATATAAGACCTTGTTACACCCCCCCTAACACACACAAATAGACTGGAATGGTTATTTTATACATGTGTGAAGTGGGTATATAAAACTCATTTATTGGGGCTGGAGAGATGGCCTAGCGGTTAAGAGCACCAACTGCTCTTGCAGAGGACCTGGGTTCGATCCCCAGCACCCACATGGTGGCTGAGAACAGTCTTTAACTCCAGTTCCAGGGGAATCTGAGACCCTCTTCTGACCTCTGAGGCACTGCATGACACGGGTGCACCAACCTACATGCAGACAGTACACTCATACACATAAAAAAAAAAGAGGGATTAAAGATGACAATCTGATAGAAAAATATTAAAAAACTCATTTATTTTTATGTGGTATTTTGCTATTCTGTCAAAATACAGTGCTACGATGTTATAAGAATGAATTATGAATTTTCAAATGTGGTAAAGGAATAGATTCTAGTACAGTAGCTTATTCAACATGAAGAAAAAATATGAACGTGAAAATATAATTGTTATTTTTCTTTGAGGGCTGTGGGAGAGTATTCTGAAAACTTCTTTAACTGAACTATAATTACAGCAAGATTTTGAGTCATTCTTAGAGGACAGTTTTCTGGGTTGAATCTCCCAAAACAGTGGTGACATGTCTCTTCTGGGAATTTTAAAGAGATGTATTTAATTATACATTTTAATCATGGTAAAATCTGAACAGCATGAAATTTACAATTTTAGAGCTAGTGTGGTGGTGCATGCCTATAATCCCAGCACCTGGGAGGTAGAAACAGTAAAATCAGGAGTTCAAGGTCATCCTCATCTAGTGACTTTGAAGCAGTGTGGGCTATAGGAGACCCTATCTGCCACCCTTCCCTATGTCTTTTATTTCTTTTTGTATATATGTATATTTTGAGACATGGTAGCCCAGGCTGGCCTTGGAATTACATAGTCCAAACTGGCCTTGAATTTGTGGCAGTCTTGCCTCAAGTCTCTCAAGTGGTGGGATTACAGACATAAGCTACCATTCCTGGCCAGTATCTATCTAATATTAACATGATTGAATGAAATGCATTAATTGAATTAGATTTAAAAATTTTGACATATAAAGAGCATTTCTTTTAGTTAACAGGATATTTAAGGAATTTAATTCACTGATATTGTCAAAAGTTACCCTTAAGTATCTTTCTTCTTTCCTTCTCCTTACTCCTTTCCTTTCAGTCTCATACTCTTTTTTCCCAGTGGTCACTGCTTAGTTTGTGATCCATCCTTCTATAATTAATGGAGACATTTACAGCCATGTGCGTGTACATTAACATATAACTGTGTTTTATCTTAAGTGGATACCGTATTTCATGTTTTCATCTATATTGTTCAACCTCTCCTTTTCATTTGCCAGTTGTTGTCATTATTATTGGTATGTACATACATACAACCAAGCATTCCAACATCATCCATGGTTCCTGATTTAAGAATTCACCTATCTTGCATATATATGGTGTTTCACATGTTCAGCATTTGGTAGTAATGGAGTAAACCTTGTTACATAGTTTTTTTTTTTTTTTTCAGGTGTGAGCCCTTCAGCAGGGAAGAAGTCTGAGTCACTTGATGACTACTGAAACTGCTATTCTGACTGGCCCCACCAGGGTGGGCATCCTAGTCCAGCCATTTCCTACAGGCTTGGAGAGAGGGGATGCTGAGCAAGGAACTGCTCTTTCTCCAGCTCTCTGTTTTTCAGTGAATCAGTCTCTGTGCATTATAGCAAAAGGACTCTAGCTGGGACCTTTATTCCCCAGAGGGTTGGAGAGAATGGCTATATAGGCCTGTGGGCTGCAAGTCCTGCTGGAGTCTTGCCCTTGGCCATTTCCCTCTCTGTTTTGCCAGCTGGAGAATGGGAACATGCAGAACATGAAAACCTCGTTTGAGCACAGCAGACCATTGCCAGCACAGGATAGTTCAGGGCAAGACTATTCTGGAAGAAATAACTCTTGTCTTCCACTGTGTGGATTTTTTTCAGTATTTAGTCTAACTGATCCAGAAATAGATCTGTGTCTAACATTTCATGACGGGACCAATGAGAAAGACACACTGGCCTTGAAGGATGAGGGAAAAGGAGGAATAAGGATACAGGTTCCTAGGATCTATGTAGAGAAAGCTGTGGAAGGGAGTGTTTTAGGTGTGCTTGTGTCTCTGCCAAATGCCCCACCACCTCATTTCTGATGGTCAAAGGCCACATTTTCCCTTTCTGTCAGGAATGTCTCAAGAGGGAGATACATGTATCACTATTATTAGAGCAGATATAATCCAGAAGGTTGGCATCAGAAGTCTCCGAATCTCCCAATTAAGTGTGTTTGTTATTCTTAGCTAGATCTTGACTGTGGAACAGCTGGTGGAGAATGAATGAGAAAGGCTCTCTGAACCTAGACCTGGCTTCAGCCAAGGTTGAGCACTCAACTGGGCTGCTAAGACACAGAGAGGTGAGCTCTGTCCTTGGTGAAGCTTTATTTTCACTAGTGGAATGTGGAAGTTTTGTCTCCCAATACTGACTAGTGTAGCATCCACTTCAGGTGCCTGTTAGATGACAGAGCTTTTCCCCTCATGTTGATAAGCCGTGTGTGAATGTAATCCAGCAGACTGAGACCAAAGGGAGTTGACCACCTGTTTATACTGAGCAAAAGGGAAAAACCAAAACTACTTGGCTAAAGTGCTTAATTGTTGGTGTGAATTACAATGTAGGATGCTTTTTAATGTGATGTAAATTGAAGATCCAGTAGTGGTAAAAGGCCTGGAGTTGACCAGGCTCTAGGGATGGACTCACACTGAACAGCATTTGGGGATACAAGTTAAACTTAATAGGCCTTAAAAAAAGAATAGAGGACGTGAAGATTGGGGAGGAGGAGGAATGGGTTTATAAGGTAAAGGTGGAGATGGGGACAGATCTGAATATGATCAAAATACTGTACGAAATTCTCAAAAAAATCAACTATTAAAAAATGTATTTTGGGATCCTATCTTGGTGATCCTATCCACATTGCACTTGCATTTACAGTTTTGTAGCAATGAAAGTATGAAAGCAATTGTCTTTAATATATGAGATTAGTATACTGCTGGATGAATAGAAAGAGGCAGAAAACAGTACAACAGTACAGGTCACAGTAGTTTCAGTGAGTACTTAACATAATCTAAAATATCTATTTCAAGGGCTGGAAAGATGGCTCAGCAGTTAGGAATACTATCTACTCACATGGTATCTAACAACCATTTATTACTCCAGTTCCTGGAGATCTGACATCCTTTTCTGGCCCCCGCGGGCATTGCCTGACACGGTGCATACATGGAGGCAAAATACTTATACACATAAATAAAAAAAAAATCCATCTCAAGGGAGTATCATGAAGTGTAACATAAATGTTGGAAGAGGTACCACTAAAGGAGAAGAATGTCCAACAGCACCCAATATTAGCACCACTTTCAAGGTATTAGCCAATGATACAAGAAAGGGCACAGGGCTGGAGAGATGGCTCAGGGGTTAAAAGCATGTACTGCTCTTCCAGAGGACCTGAGTTCTAGCCCCAGCAGCCACGTCAGGAGGCTCATAACCACTTGTTTCAGTTCCTAGGGACCTGAAACTCTAGATCCTGGGACATCCAATGCCTCTTGCTTCTACAGGCACCTGCACTCATACACAGACACACATACACACAGAATTAAAAATAGAGCTGGGTGTGGTGGCGCACGCCTTTAATCCTAGTACTCCGGAGGCAGAGGCAGGCGGATCTTTATGAGTTCAAGGCCAGCCTGGTCTGCACAGGGAGACTCTGTCTCGAAAAAAAGAAAATGGACAAAGAGGAGTTCATAAACAAGGACACACTTGGCAATGAAGTATACGGGTATGTTTGGCCTAATTCATAAGAGAAATGTGCATGAAGACTATAGGCAGATATTGTTTTACCTGCCATATCAACAAAAATCAAAAGTGTCATCTGTGTGTCAGCCCAGGATGAAACAAAGACTGTGAATCCTGACATGGCAATCATTGGGCCTAGTTTAGAATTTTTTTTTTTGTCTTTTTGAGACAGGGTCTCCCTTTAGTCCCAGCTGGCCTGGAGCTCACTCTGTAGACCAGGCTGACCTTGAACTCACAGAGATCTGCCTGCCTTTGTCTCCTGAGTGCTGGTACTTACCTTTGATCCAGTAATTTTACTCTTTAAAAACTTAAGATTTAAGAACTTAAGATTTGTGTTTCTGTGACAAAAATACTGACCAAAACCAACTTGGGGAGGAAAGGATCCATTTGGCTTATAGCTTGCAGCCCATCATCAAGGGAAATCAAGGCAGGAACTGGATATATATGAATTTTTTTCATTCATATAAACACAAAACTTAAATTTGGATTAAAGATAGCTCAAGAGCTGGAGAAATGGCCTAGTGATTAAAAGTATTTGCTGCTCTTCCAGAGGACCCAAGTTCGGATCCCAGAACCCAAGCCTACCAAGCTCACAAATATCTGTAACTCCAGCTCCAATAAATCCAATGACCTCTTCTGGCCTCCCACATACACAAAGATACACACACACACACACACACACACACACACACACTAGTAGAAACAAATCTCTTGAGCCAGTTGTGCTCCTTTAGTCACAGCACTAGGGAAGCAGAAGCAGATGGATCTTTGTGAGATGGAGGCCAGCCTGGTCTACATAGTGAGTTCCAGGCCAGCTGGGGCCATAGGGAGACTCTGTCTCCAATAATAATGTAAGAATAAACCTAATCAAGGAAGTTATCTTAGTTACTTTCTTGTTGCTGTGATAAGATACCCTGAAAAAAGCAACTTAAGAGAAAAAGTGCTTATTTTGGCTTACAGTTCCAGAGAGACACAGTCTGCCATGGTGGGGAAGACAGGGCAGGAGCAAGGAAGGCGTGGTAGTAGGAGCAGGAGGCTGGCAGGTCACACGGTTTCTGAATGCCGGAGCAGAGACCAAATAGGAAGTGCGACTAGGCTGTAAGCCTTAAGATCTGCTCCCACAAACCCACTTCTTCCCATGTAGCTGCAGCTCCCTCTCCTAAAGTTTCCATAGTGGCATTAGCTGGGGACCAAGTGTTCAAACATGTGAGGCTATGGGGGAATATGTCACACTCAAACCACAACAGAAGTGGAAAACCTCTATAATGCAAACTTTAAGACATTAAAAAAAAGACATTAAAGAAGATATTAGACAACAGAATGATCTTTCATGCTCCTAGACTGGAAGAATTAATATTGTGAAAATGACTACAGATCCAAAAATAATCTATGGATTCAATGCAATCAATCCTCATCACAATTTCAATGACAGTCTTCAAAGAGCATGGGGCGGGGGGGGGGAAGACCATGAATAGCTAAAGCAATCCTTTATGCTGGAGGCATCCCAATCCTTGACCTCAAATTATACTACAGAGCTGTAGTAACGAGCATGGTACTGACACAAAAGCAGGCACATAGACCAGTAGAGTACAAGAGAGAGCCAAGAAATGAACCCTCACAGCTAAAGCCACCTAAATTTTGTCAAAGGTGTCAAATCACAGTGGAAAAAAAGATAGCCCATTGGAAAAATGGTGCTGGCAAAAACTGGATACTCACCAAAAGAATGAAATCTCTTTTTTATTTTATTTTTTGGTCTTTTCGAGATAGGGTCTTCCATAGTCCCAGCTGTCCTGGAACTCACTCTGTAGACCAGGCTGGCCTTGAACTCACAAAGATCCACCTGCCTCTGCCTCCTGAGTGCTAGGATTAAAGGTGTGCGCCACCACGCCCGGCTAAGAATGAAATCTCTTAACCCTGCACAAAAATCAATTTGAAATGGATCAAAGACCTCAATTTAAATTCTGAAACATTGAAAGTGGCAAACACAAACAGGGGAATATACTTCAAGATATAAGTGTGGTGGTATGTGTCTAACACAGGCACTCAGAGGATCTCTATGAGTTCAAGGCCAGCCTGGCTACATAGTGTAACTCTGTGTCAAAAGTTCCTGGACAGGAAAGGAAACTCAGCAGAGTCAAACAGACAGCCTATAGAATGAGAGGAAAATCTTATCTGGGACATATAAAGAAATACAAAAACTAAAAACCAAAAAAAAGACAAATGTGGCAGTCAACAAATGGGCTAATGAAATGAACAGTTCCAAAAGGAAACACAAAGCACTATAAAAAGTCTGTGTGGTTCTTAAAAACAGCAATGAACATTTTTAGCCATGAGGAAATACAAATCAAAACTACTTTGAGATTCTCTTATCTCTGTCAGAATAGCTGTCATCAAGAAAAGAGGCAATTTCACAGGGCGTGGTGGCACATGCCTTTAATCTCAGCACTTGGGAGGCAGAGACAAGTGGATCTCTATGAGTTCCAGGCCAGTTTGGTCTACATAGCAAGTTCCAGGCCAGCTGGGGCTACAGGGAGACCCTGTCTCAAAAAGACCAAAAAGAAAAAAGAAAAAAGAAAAAAGAAAGAGGCAACAAATGCTGATGAGGATGTGAGGGAGGAGAAACCCTTATTTACTGCTAGTGGAAACGCAACCTAGTTCAGACATTATGGAAATCAGTGTGGAAGTTTCTCATAAAATTACATACCATATGTTCTAGCTATACCACTCCTGGGTAAATAAACAAAGGACTGGAATATATATTCTGCCACAGAGGTAACTGCACATCCATTTTGACTGTTATTCATAATAGCAAGGAAATGGAACCAGCCTAGATGTTTTATCAACTGATGAATGTATAGTGAAAATGTGGTATTACGGAATTTTATTCAGCTATAAAGAGAAGTGAAATTATGAAATTTGATGAAAACAGAGCTGGGCTATATATTAACTGAGGTAACTCAGAATCAGAAAGACAAAACTCGCATATTCTAAGTGGGAGTGACAGTCAGTTTAAACTATTATGAAACCAGAAAGAATACCATGAGAGGGGAAAGAAGCACTGAGGAAGAAGAAGAGGGCAGAGAACACATGAGAAATGGAAATGCGAACGTAGGGGCATGTGTATGTGGGGGCTACAGGGACGCGGGGAAAGAAAATCAACTAATTTTGTTTGAAAATGCCACAGTGAGACCTAATATGGTGTATACTAATTAAAAAACTTAAAGTCTTTTTTGGCTTGCTTTGACCTTAAATAGGTCAGTGTTTAAAAGAGTGGTTTTTTAAAAAAACATTCATAACTGAATCATTCTTATCTGTGAGGAGCTGTAAGCCTGCCCATAAAGGGTTAACTCTGAGAACTGTTCCCAGGAAAGTGCAGATGTGCAGAGGGGTTTCCTGCCTTGCTCAAGGACAGCTACTCGCAAGATTAACCACCAGGTGTTCCAGAGACGTGCAGAGAAGCTTCCTGCCTTGCTCAAGGACGAGTTACTTGTAAGATTAACTACCAGATGCCCTGGAGAGAGCTTACCTCAAGCAGGCAGTTTCTGCTGACGCAGCAGCCCCCCCGTGAGAAACTTTTGGACTTTTGCAAAAAACGACTCTGCCCCCTCCCTTCTTCCCGCTTCTTCCCGCCTCATCGCCTTATAAATTGTGCTCTTACTCTGCAATAAACTGAGACCTCGACAAGAGCTTGCCTGGTCTCGATCTTTCTCTCGCTTATCTCCACAGGTTTTGGGGTTCCCCTCGAGTACCTGACGTTACATGTCCCTGCAGGCAGGGTCACTTATCTATCTTTGTATACCAAGAGCAGCCCAACTGATCAGCCTGCTCCACAGGGTTCTCTCACTTTATTTTGTTTGAATAGTTATAACAACTAGGCTACATGGATTTATCTTTAAGGACTTTATTTTTAAAAGTACATAAACAATAAGTGTGAAAAATTAAGGCTCAAAGTAAGAAATTATATTTACAAAGTGATTTGGGGAGAAGTCCATAGTCATATTTCATTTTTTTGAACGCTTATATTCTAAGAGCAGTACAATTAACCTATTACGTAGGGTCTTAATCTTGTTGGAATAATGTTGTTCAAATAATTTCTTCAGCTTTTGTCTTAACATATCCAAAGATGGAAGATGATGACAATCTGGTATATTCAACATGATGTGAAAGAATTCTTCCCACATATCCAAATGAGGAAGCCTGAAGAGATAAAACCACAATGGATGAAATGCAGCCTTTAACATGAACAGCAACCTGTTCTTCCATCTACATTCCATAGGTGTGGGCAAGTTAAAAGGACATCTCCTTCCTATCTGCAACTTAACAAACCATAAACAGAAATATGGAATCCATTATAAATCAGAGAAATTAAAGATCCAATCAGATATTTAAATATATCCATTATAAATCAGAGAAATTAAAGATCCAATCAGATATTTAAATATATTTTGTTCCAAAATCATGATTTAAAATAGCTTTTTAGCAATATCTCTTCTGTGGAAAAATTACATATATATATTTCTTTTAAAGAAAACCAATCTCGCCGGGCGTGGTGGCGCACGCCTTTAGTCCTAGCACTTGGGAGGCAGAGGCAGGCGGATCTTTGTGAGTTCAAGGCCAGCCTGGTCTACAGACTGAGTTCCAGGACAGCTGGGGCTACAGGGAGACCCTGTCTCAAAAAGACCAAAAAATAAAGTATTAAAATAAAGAAAACCAATCTCCTTTGGCTTGCTGTGTATACATACTGTAGGAATCTGATAATCTGGGTACCTGAAGCCTAATTGCACATCTGCCAAGACTGGCTAGATAGGTTGCACTGCCCAGAAGAGTTCTAGCCACTTATAGTGATTAAGGTTAACTTAAAAACAAGCAAAAAAACACCCCCCCCAAAATCCTCCAAAACATGGGGAGAAAGCAGAACACATTAAAGTGGTATTCTACATGGGAACTGAGGGCTATCATGAGGGCTTGTAGGATAGCTTTGGGCTTTTCTCTATACTGGCGCCAATGGATGGAAGCCTCCTGAACAATTATCTGGTCCTTTGATTATGAGCAAGAGAAACAACAAAGGGAAAGAAAGTATTTCCTGAATTTGATGACTTTACACAGAATAAAAAACCAAAGGCCAGGTGTGGCACACGCCTTAGTCTCAGCCAGGCAGGTGGATCTCTGTGAATCGAGGCCATCCTGGTCTACATATCAAGTTCCAGGCCAGCTGGGGCTATGGAGAGCTGTCTCAAAAAAACAAACCAAACTCCAAACTGTTATTATGTTTTCATTTGGGACTTGAGCCTAAATACTCTATATCGTACATGATATTTATAAAATTTCTACCAAAACAAATAAATAAAATTTCTGCTATCTCCTCTTTTTTTTTACTTTGGAAGTGGTTGCCAAGAATAAGGGAAATCCTCAGTAAATTTTCTCAATGAGGAGTAAACATACATAAAATTCCATTAGGAATTCTGGAAAGACTCAGAGTGGATAGAGAAAATGTGGTACACAATGGAGTTCTATGCAGTAGTAAAGAAAGATGACATCATGAAATTTGCAGGTAAATGGATGGAACTAGAAGATATTATGTTAAGTGAAGTAACACAGTCCCAGAAAAACAAACGATGAATGGTATCCCCCATCTGCACCAAGTACTTAGTTGTCAGACAAACTGAGCAACGTTAATGTTATATTCCTCATTATTTAAAAGCAACTGTCTGGGACTGGAGAGATGGCCTAGCAGTTAAGAGCGCCGACTGCTCTTGCAGAGGACCCAGGTTCGATCCCCAGCACCCACATGGCAACTGAGAACAGTCTTTAACTCCAGTTCCAAGGGAATCCGACACCTTCTTCTGACCTCTGCGGCATTGCATGACACGGGTGCATAAACCTACATGCAGACAGTACATTCATAGACATACGGGGGGGGGGAACAGTCCTCTTATAATGTGAATGCCTTAACAGTTTCTGAAATTAACCTACCATTTATTTTTAGACTTTGGAATTTTGGTATATGGGTGGGGGTTTTGTATGCATATTTTAGAGTAATACAAAATCAAAAGGGGGAAGAAAAACCCAAAAAATGTACGAAATGCACAAAACTTTGACAAAAAAAAATTATTTGAATGAATAGAATCAGCCTTACCCTCATCTATATAAATAAGAAAATAAGTAAACAAAACACTGAGGCTCATTGACATTCAGTTTTCTAATAGTAAAGACAAACATTCACATATCCAGTATAGCAACCACCTGGCAAGGATCTTTCAATGGCTTCATGAGCACAGATTTCTAGACTTGCTTAATGGTAAGACTGTGCTCTGTCACCACACTGCCCAGCACTTGGGCTTTCCATGCAGTAGTAAAACTCCTTTTTTAGCAAGATAAAATTCATTATTTTGCTATAGTTACTGCTTTTTTCACTGTAGCACTAATACCAATAACTTACCTTCTAAAAAGACCTTCAGGTTTCCAGACTCCGCCTTCATTTTTTATTTTCATGTAAGTGCCAAAGAGCATACAGTATACTGATGCAGCAACTCCAAAGTAATCAACCTATGAGGAAAACAGATACATGTGACTGAAGTAGTAAGTTACATGTGAGTATATTAAAATATATTTCTAACTTAGGAAGTAACCTCAGTAGCCACAGGATTTTATTATTAAAGAATTCTTTTTCTTTTTAATTTTATCTATTTTTTTATGTGTATGAATGTACTGTCTGCATGTAGGTTTACTGTACACCCATGTCGTGCAATGCCACGGAGGTCAGAAGAGGGTGTCGGATTCCCCTGGAACTGGAGTTAAAGACAGTTCTCAGCCACCATGTGGGTGCTGGGGATCCAACCAGGGACCTCTGCAAGAGCAGTCTTTGCTCTTAGCTGCTAATCCATCTCTCCAGCCCTAAAGAATTCTTAAAAGTAAATGATTGGCTCCACTGATTGTTCAAACTCAACTCTGCCTGAGTGTTCAAACTTTGCCTGAGGCTTCTATGAACAGTGAACACTAATGCCTTTGAAGTGGCTCTTTGGAACACTCTATCTTCCTTTCTTGAGTTAGTGTCCTACTCAAGTCCTTGTTTTGCCATTTAGTGCAAATACAATATTCTAATCCCTCAGTGTGGATGTTCTAATTCCCTCCCCTGGGAATCTGGTGGTTATTGTATGTCTGTGCTCCAATGCCTCCATGTGATATGTTCATAATCAAAAGGAACATTCTAGCATGGTCCAAATCTGTACGACAGCAGACCATCTACATCCTTGTCTCCAGATTAGCAGTCATAACACCTGAACCCTGACTGGCAGTAACAGACTAGAAATAAGTTCTCATTTCTCCACCATTACTATGAGTTCTGGGAAGCCACAGGTCTCATCTGGAAACTGGTGGTTTTATTTACCCAGACTCAAAATCTTTATATTTATCCTAATTAGTTGCATCCTCTTACCAGCTAATAATCTCTCTTGCTAAAAATTCTGAAAGTTTCCTTTAGGATAGGTAACAGTTATTCATTTATAATACCTCTTGGATCATGTACCACATCCAGGTGTAAATCTGATTGTACCATCTGTAAGAGTCAAAGTCATTCTTGCCTGTAAGAATACCAAGGTGTGTCCAGCACTTGCTCAATTTCTGCCTAGAGTTTGATTAACCCTTGCCATAAAGGCAACCATGCTAATTAAGCTGAATAAACCAAGCTTACTCCTTATAGTATGAATTCCTTCCTAAAGGGTTCACAAGTCATTGAATAGTTTTCTTTAGGGTAAAACTCAAAAATATATTTGCTTTCCTTTTCTGTTAACAGAATCTATAACAATAATGAGAAAGGAATATTCATCAGAAGTAGAATTTCATCTTCCCCTTTGGCCTACACTCCACCTCTCCTTCAATTACCTAAGAAACCAGTTCAAACTATCTGGACCCCTAAATTAATTATGAATGTATGGTAAAGGCAGTAAGGAAATGCTTTCAAATTCTTACTTTCCTTCCATACCTGATAGTTCCATGACTTGCCACTGAGCATCTCAGGACACTGAAAACCAGAAGTTTCACACTTTCCTGTAAACATGGTTCCTTTTGGGAAAAGTCTCATATCTATACTCTGACCAAAGTCAATCAGTGCCAAGCCAGCACCTAAATCTTCATCTTCACCATCCTGTTCCAAAAATCTAGATTAAATACAAATAAGGATCAGGATCCATGAGCACAAATAACAAAACCAGTGAAAAGTTTGGGAAGAACTTCATAAAAGTATCATACTTACCTGTTTCCCAGTATGAAATTGTCTGGTTTAATGTCTCCATGAATGATTTCACAGTTGTGCACTTGTTCAACCATATACAGCATTCTGATAGCGAAAGAGATGACGAGAGCCTGGGGCATCACTTTTTCAGGGGTATTTTTATAGAGATTAATGGCATTCTAGAAATAATGCAAATGGTAGCCTAAGTTGGTTGTAGAGAATTAATGAAACTTCAAGTCAAGGGCTCTAAGCCTGCTTCCCACTCAAACAAAAGCTCTAATTATGAAAGATACATGCAAAGTACAAAGCAATATGCACATAATCTCGGGTTCATATCATGAAAGTGAGGTACTTACTAATAATGTTCCATAGCTATAGAGCTCTCC
The DNA here is from genome assembly GCA_009823505.1 of Rhizomys pruinosus. Taxonomy (NCBI): domain Eukaryota; kingdom Metazoa; phylum Chordata; class Mammalia; order Rodentia; family Spalacidae; genus Rhizomys; species Rhizomys pruinosus. Next base: position 1,168,307 of record VZQC01006864.1, read on the forward strand.
TACTAATATGCTGCCATTCTGGAATAAGTGAGCAGAATAAAATTTGATAAACATGTGTCGTATTGCTGGCTTCAGTCTTTCCATTAGCTGAGTCCCAATGTAGAATTCCCAGGGGTTGGCAGGCCTCTGAACCTGCAAATTAAATTAGATATGTGACCTCTATATACACATTATGTAAAAGGATACCAAGAAGCAACCTCTTCCTGGTAAAAGGATGTAGAACAGAAAGTGATGACAAGCTATGACCTATGCAGCAGTATGGGTTTTGCTCTAAGACAATTTTAGTGGTGAAGTACTTCTGAGTCCTTACAGGATATTTGTGTTATCTACAGCCTCATTGAAAATCAGTTTTAAGGGGAGGCATGGGGGGGGGGATTAACTCAAGTACTAAAATTAATCTCTTCACTATACAAAAAGTTACTCATACCAGTTACCTTTAAAACACATTTCTCTTTACTTCTGTTATCATTTGTATTTCCGTGGGTAGCTTCATAGACTTGAGCAAAGGCCCCTTCTCCAATAAGGTGATTCACATAGACCAGCAGAGAACCTTAGAAGATAAAGATGTGTAACATGAAAAAATGACAAAAGAGCATAAGGACTATGAAAATGAGCAATTCTTGGTGCTTGAAATACTTTAATAAATGAAAATGGGCCTAAAACATGGGCTGGAGAGCTGGCATAGCCATTAAAGGCTCAGGCTCACAATCAATAAACTAAAATGGAAATGCTTTTCCAGACTTAAATGGAAATATTTGCCATGAAAGAGACTCCTTAAAAATTTCTGTAAGAAAGCAGCAAAAGCAGCTCTGATGGCCCAGTAGACTTGGACATGTGCCTTCCCTTCTTAATACTTGTGATGTCTGCTCTGCACAATTTAACGTTATAATGGGAAGATATGTGGAAATCTTTTGTAAAGCTTTTTGAAAAAATATACATACTTTAGAACAGAATAAAAGGGGGGAAGAAAATTGTGTCATTATTTATAATAGTTTAAATGCTCAAATTAACTTTGTATTGTAGAATAGTTTTTTTAGAGAAAAGCTATAAAGAAAGTGGAGGTTCTGCATATTCTACACTTAATGTCCTCTACTGTTAACTTTCATGTTATTAATAACCATGGTAAGTTTGACATTAGAAAGAACAGAGGTATATTACTGTTAACTAAAATCCATACTTTACACTAGCTTTCTTATGTTTGGAATACATCATATTTTGGAATCATATCTCCTTAGCTATTTTTCTGCTGTGAGAGCTTCTTAGCATTTCTTGTTTTCTATAATCCTGACAGTAATAAAGATCAATGGTCAGGTATCCAGGTAGATGTCATTCAAAGTTATTCTTTTGGTTATTGGTCTTGAGGGGAAAGACCCGGGAATGATGTAGAAGTTGTTAAATTAAAAAACTTTTAAGAATTCACATATTTACGTTTAATATAAAAAGATTACAAATCACTTTAGATTAATAAGAAAAAAACCCAAACAACTGAAAATCAACAAGTCTTAGATCCATCAGAGAGCTAGTAACAAGGCAATCTTCTCCCTCAAAACTAGGGAGATACAGAGGATCCAGAGAATCCTAGTTTGTCATAGCAGAAGTATAAGCACAAGCATAAGCATAAACTTCAGCCAGGTGTGAGGGCTCACAAGTGTAATCCCAGAGAAGTTGAGGAAGGACAGCCACAGATGTGAGGCCAGCCTGAGCTAAAGAAGACCCTGTCTTAAAAATCAAACAAACAAGAAAGCATAAATGTGGTTCTTGCTCTTATAAGTGCTATGATGTTCAGGGAGCTGTTGCTTTTCTTTCTTTCTTTTTTTTTTTTTTTTCAGTACTTTGATGCAGTCCTTTCTGTTGTTGTTGTTGTTTCCAATATGCATTATGCCCAACTGCTTTGGACAAAAGCTCAGGGGGCCCTACACAAGAAATACTTACAACTGGGTAATTGGCACTAGCATCCACAGATGAGGGATACCATTTGATTTTAAGGAGAGTTTTTTTTAAGAAAAACCAATAAAAATGAGATTGTGCATATTCTACACTTAATGTCCTCTACTGTTAACTTTCATGTTATTAATAACATGTTNAAGTTTGACATTAGAAAGAACAGAGGTATATTACTGTTAACTAAAATCCATACTTTACACTAGCTTTCTTATGTTTGGAATACATCATATTTTGGAATCATATCTCCTTAGCTATTTTTCTGCTGTGAGAGCTTCTTAGCATTTCTTGTTTTCTATAATCCTGACAGTAATAAAGATCAATGGTCAGGTATCCAGGTAGATGTCATTCAAAGTTATTCTTTTGGTTATTGGTCTTGAGGGGAAAGACCCGGGAAGATGATGTAGAAGTTGTAAATAAAAAACTTTTAAGAAATTCACATATTTACGTTTAATATAAAAAGATTACAAATCACTTTAGATTAATAAGAAAAAAAAACCCAAAAAACAACTAGAATCAAAAAGTCTTAGATCCATCAGAGAGCTAGTAACAAGGCAATCTTCTCCCTCAAAACTAGGGAGATACAGAGGATCCAGAGAATCCTAGTTTGTCATAGCAGAAGTATAAGCACAAGCATAAGCATAAACTTCAGCCAGGTGTGAGGGCTCACAAGTGTAATCCCAGAGAATTGAGGAAGGACAGCCACAGATGTGAGGCCAGCCTGAGCTAAGAAGACCCTGTCTTAAAATCAAACAAACAAGAAAGCATAAATGTGGTTTCTTGCTCTTATAAGTGCTATGATGTTCAGGGAGCTGTTGCTTTTCTTTCTTTTTTTTTTTTTTTCAGTTCTTTGATGCAGTCCTTTCTGTTTTGTGTTGTTTCCAATATGCATACACCCAACTGCTTTGGACAAAAGCTCAGGGGCCCTACACAAGAAATTACAAGGGTAATTGGCACTAGCATCCACAGAATGAGGGATACCATGGTCTTTGTTTTTCTGGAACTGTGGTACTTCATCAGTCATGATGTCCTCTAGCTTCCAGCCATTTTCCTGCAAAGCTCGTGATGTCGTCTTTCTTTACTGCTGCTTAGAACTCCATTTGTGTAGATGTACCATATTTCTCTTATCTACTCGTCAGTTGAGGGGCATTTAGGTTGGTTCCAGCTCCGCTATCGTGAAGAGAGCTGCAAATAAACATGGCCTGCATGTATCTCTGTGGTGGCGTAAGTCTTGAGGGTACATGCCCAGGAGTGGTATGGCTGGGTCGGGTGGCAAGTTCATTCCAAGTCTTCCAAGGGTTCTCTCCACACTGCTTTCCATAGTGGCTGTCGAGTTTACATTCCCACCAGCAGTGGATGAGTGTTCCCCTTTCCCCACAACCTCTCCAGCACTTGGTATCATGTTTTCTTGATCCTAGCCAGTTTATTGGAGTAAGATGATATCTTGAAAGTGGTTTTGATTTGCATTTCCTTAATGATTAGTGATGTTAACACTTCTTGAGGTGTTTCTCAGACATCTCTAATTCCTCACTTGTGAAGTCTCTGTTCAGTTCTTTGCTCCATCTATTGAATGGGTCATTTGTTTTTTTTCTTTGTTTTTTGAGTAGTTATATATTCTGGAAACAATACTGCTTTGTCAATGTATCTGCAGTGAAGGTTTCCTCCCACTCCGTGGGATTTCTCTTCACTCCTTGATTGTTTCTTTTGATGTACAGAAGCTTTTGAGTTTAATGAGGCCCCATTTGCAATTGTTGACCTAATTCTTGTGCAGCTGCTGTCTGATTTAGGAAGTCTTTTCCACGCCTATGTCTTGTAGTCTGCTGCCAACTTTTTTTCTATCACACTTCAGAGTTTGTGGGTTCACGTTGAGGTCTTTATACATTTCTGGAGTTGATTTTGTACAGGGCGAGAGGTAGGGGTTTTTAATTTCATTCTTCTACAAGTGGTGATCCAGTTGTTGCCAACACCACTTGCTGAAGATGCTGTTTTTTCTCCATTGTGGCTCTTGGCCTCCTTGTCAATATAAGAGGGCTGAAATTGTATGTGCGCAGATTTGGACTTTGGTTTTTTTCCATTGGTCCAACAGGTCTGTTTTTTGTGCCAGTAACAGGCTGTTTTTATGACTATAGCCCTGTGGATAGTTTGAAGTCTGGTATAGAGAATCCCCCCTGTGTAGCTCTTTTCACTCAGGGTTGTGTTGGCTATTCGGGGTCTTTTGTTTTTCCAAATGAATTTAAAGATTTGTTTCCAAGCCTGTGAAGAAACTCTTGGGGATTTTGATTGGGATTGCGTTAACTCTATACAAGAGTTGCGGTAAAATGGGAACATTTTACAATGTTAATTTTGCCCAATCCATGAGCATTGGGAGGTTCATTCCATCTTCTTGATGTCTTCATCACTATTCTTTTTTTTTTTTTTATAAATTTTATTTATTCCCCGTATGTGTACTGAATGTATTGTCGCCATGCAAGTCTGTGTGCACACATGTGTGCAACGCGCGGAGGAGTCAGAAGAAGAGTGTCTGATTCCCTGGTACTGGTGTTCTCCTGGAATTGGAGTTCAGACGGCTCTCGGCAAGCCATGGGGTGCTTGGGGGTATCAAAACCCGGTTCCTCTGCAAAGACCGGTTGGCGCTCTAACGCTATAGGCCATCTCTCCATTCCCCTATCAATTTCTTTCTTACGGGTTATAAAATTTTTGTAGAGATCTTTGGTGTTCTTGGTTAGGTTTGTTCCTAGGTATTTATTGTTTGCGGCTATTGTGAGTTGGGAGGTCTCTTTGAATTCTTTCTCAGTTGCTGTTGTTTTTGTAAAGAAAGGCCATTGATTTTTTAAGGTTTAATAATTTTTGTATCTGCCCTTTGCTGAATGCTGTTATATTTCTAGTAGGAGTTTTCTGGTGGAGTTTTTTAGCATTCCTTAAGTAAAACCAATTCATATCATCAGCAAAATATAGGGATAGTTTGACTTTCCCTTTCCATAGTACTCCTTTAATATCCTTTTTCTTGCCTTATTGACCTACCAAGTTTTTTTCAAGCACTATGAAGCGGAGTGGTGACAGGGGGCAGCCTTGCCGAGTCCTACCTTTAAAGGGACTGTTTCTGTCATTCCATTTAGGATGATATTGGCTGTGGGTTTTTCCTGTATATGGCTTTAAATACATTGAGGACTGATCCTCCCATCCAACTTCCTTATAGAAACTTTTAAGCATGACGGATTTGCTGGATTTTATCAAAGGCGTTTTCAGCATCATATGAGATGATGGTGTTGGTTTTTGTCTTTGATTTCGTTTCTGTGTTTGTGTTTGTGATGTTTTATTGATCTTTTTTTGGTATGGTGAACCCCTCCCTGTATGTCTGGTATGAATCCAAATTTTTCATGATGGATGATCTTCTTGGAGAAGATCATGATGGATGGATGATCTTCTTGATGAGTATCCTGTTTAGAATTTTTGCATCGGTGTTCATGAGGGAAATGTGTCTATAATTATCCTTTTAGTTGGATCTTTGCTGGTTTTGGTAAAGAGTGATGCTGCTTTCATAGAATGAATTTGGGTGCTAGAATTCCCTCTGATTGTAGACTTCTAAACAGTTTCAGAAAAAATGGTTGTAGGTCTTTCTGAAACATTTTATAAGATTCTGTGTGAAAAAACTCGTCTGCCTTGGCTTTTTTCACTGGAGGCTTCTTATACATCCTCGATTTCTTCATATGTTATGGGGCTGTTTAAGCTGCCGATTCTCTTCTTGGCCGAGCTTGGTGATTCCCTGGATTTCAAATATTCATACACTTCTCTTAGGTTTTCAAACTTGGTAATGAACATCGGTTTTTTGAAGTATTCCCCTATAATTTTCTGGAGCTTCTTGTCCGTCTGTGATCATTTTTTTTCCCATTTCATCACAGGATGTATTGATTTGGAGTTGTTTCCTCTTTCTTTAGTAAATCGGCTTAGATGGGTCTTGTTCTCATCTTGTTTCCTTTCTTTCAAAAGGAACAACTTTGGCTTCGTCGATTTTTTTATATTGTTTTCTTTGTTTCATTTTCATGATTTTTCTGCTTGATTTTTGTTATTCTTCCTACTCCGTTGCTGTCTTAGGGTTTATTCTGTTGTTGTCTCTCAAGTTCTTTTTAGCTGTGTCTGTGTTCGATCATTCACTTGTGCTCTGTTTTTTCTTAATGTCGGCACCAAGGGCTATAAACTTACCTCTAGGACTCTTGCTTAAGGTATCCCCATAGGTTTTGGGTGCTGTGTTGTTATGTCTTTTTCATTTAATTCCAGGCATGTTTTTATTTCTTTATTCGTTCCTTGACCCATTCATTATTCAAAGAGTCTGCTGTTTAGTCTCCATTTGTTCATGTAGGTAGGGGGCTTATCCTTGTGTTGCTGTTGAGCTTTATACACTGTGGTCTGACACGGAATGCATGAAATATTTCCATCTTTTTTGTTGTAGAGGGTTCTTCTTGTGTCCCAGTATGTGGTCAATTTTGGAGAATGTTCCGTGGGTTTCTGAGTAGAAAGTGTATTCCTGGTATTAGGGCTGGCATGTTTGGTAGAGGTCTATGAGGCCATTTGGTGTATCAATCGTTCAGTTCAGATGTCTTCTCTGTTTCTTCTTTTGTCCTGTTGACCTTATCCAAGGAACTCAGTGGGGTATTAACATTCTCCCACTATGGTTGTACTGGGGTTCGTCTGTAACCTGTGGTCGGCTGGAGAATTGTCTTTATGACAGTTTTGGTGCACCAGACTTTGGGCATATATATTCACAATTTTAAATCTCTGGTGAATTGTTCCTTTGATGAAAATTTTATGGCCTTCTTTGTCTCTTTCTGAATTTTTACTTTGAAAGTCTATTTTGTCTGATAAAATAGAAACACCTGCTTCCTTTTTGGCAACATTTGCTTGGAAATACTTGTTCCATCCTTACTTAGGTGTGCCTGTCTTGAGGGTAAGATTGTTTCTTGTAGACAGGTAGACGGATTCTGTTTCCTAAACCAATCTCCCATTCTATGACTTTTGATGTGTACATTTAGTCCATTATATTTAAGTTATGACTGATAGGTTTATGTTGCTTCATTTTGCCTTATTATCCATCTGCGGTTTTGATTTAGTGTTTTTACTTCTGCAGTTATGCTTTTATGATTTATTCCTTATAGGTGCCTGGGGATGTGCTCCTTTCTTCTGTTCTTTGACTTGCCTCAAGTATTCTCTGAAAATGGGTTGGTTTTCCGACCATGTATTCTTTCAAGTTGTTTATGTATGGACGATTTTTTTCTCTCTCCTTCAACATAATTGAAACATTTTGCGGGGTGGTATATTAACCTGGTTTGGCATTTTCTATTGGCCCTTAACACTGGGAATGCTTTGCCTCCCAGTTTTTGTGCTTTCATAGTTTGCGTTTGAGAACATAGTCAGTGTAATTCTTATAGGTTCCCCTTATAGGTCACTTGTGTGTTTTTCTCTTGGCTCTTTAAGGATTTTGTCTTTGTTTTGGGTGGTTAGCATTTTAACTATTTGATGTGGTGTGGGAGAATTTCTTTTATGATTCTTGTCTGCTTGGAGTTTCATGTCTTTTCTTAGTTGGGGAATTTCAGTACTATTTTCTGTTGAAATCTGATTCCTCAAACCATTCTCTTGGGATTCTTCTCATTCCTATCTTCCTATGAGCAGAGGTTTGATCTTTTCATCGTGTCCAACAGTTCTGGTTGTCCATTTTGTCTTGGTATTTTTACAATTTTCAAAATCGGTGTTTGAGGTTTTTCGTATTGTTCTTGTGTTTATCTTCTCAGGTCTTATATCTTGTTTTCTGGCTTCCTCCTTGCTTCTGAGCTTTTTCCATTCGTTTCCTCTTGAATGGATGATGTGTTTTTTTTTCCTTTTTCTTCCTCTTTGATTTCTTTAGCTATTTTACTCTTTTTGAGCTTCTCGCTGTCTTATTGTAGCTCTTTGGTTTCTTTAATTTTCAGCAATGGGATCTTTTCAGTGTTCCACTTCCTCCCGGAGCTTGTTGTCAACCTCTCTCTCTAGGTCCTTCTGAGTTCCTCATTCTTTTTTTAGTTCTTTCTAATTTGTTCCTTATTGATCTTTCAGCTTTCTTTAAATATGTTCCCATTTTGTTTCTGATATCTGTATCCTGGGGTATCCACAGAGGGATCCCACTTGCAGGAGTCTTTCCATAGGGTTTGGTAAAGCTTGCACGGGCTTACCTGCCCCTTTTCCAGTGTTTGTCTCTTCTTTGTGATTCTGGCATATGGGCTTTCTCCTTGCTGCGATTGCTTCCAATGTGCAGTCCTAAATGCCTTCTCTTCACTGTGTTGAAAGGCTTGCTTTGCTTGCCTCTTCAGATGCCTTCTCGTTAATCCCGATGTTGGTGGGGGGGGGCACATCTTCAGCTGGCCCAAGACCTCTGTAGCGGCTCAGGAGATCTCAGGATCTCCAAGAGCACTCCACAAGCCTTCTAACCTTTTAATTACCAGCTGGGAGGATAAACTCTGACCCTCCACACCATCAACGCCAATCAAGCCCAAAGGCCAGCTGGACCAAGGGTCAATTGCTGGTTGCTTTTCTAGTGGTCATCGCAAAGTTGATGACCCCGTGACCAGATCTTTGTCTTGGAAGCTGCTGGCTGTGTGGACAAGCCTGTGTCTGGGGAGATGATAACTCCCCAGACACACTTGGCCAGGAAACTGCTGGTTTCCACGGCTCCCATGGAAACACTCATCCACATACATACATGCACACATGACCTGTAGAAAGGAAATGACATTATTGCATAATACCTAAAGAGGAACACAAAACCATTTCCAAAAATCTCTATTTAAATGAGTCCAAGATTTTTAGTTTATATTGTTAATAAGAGTTTTTACTAATAGCTAGCAAGAGGCAGTTTATTTGAGACAGAGTTGGAGGAGCTTCTCTTGCTATGAGCAGGTACAGTGCAGTCCTGCTAAGAGAAGGGGAGCACAGTAGCCACCTATGTTCACTGTGGGGAACTGACCCCTTGGCGCAGAGGTCAGTTGGTTACTTTCATAACCAAACCTGAGAGGTACTTCCAACTCAGGTCCATAGCCTGGGAAGTGGAACGCCTCCTGCTTGGCTGTGCTTTCCCACCTGGACAGGAATTTCAGGCTGATGACTGATGGCCTATCTTCAGCCTACACCCACTCACAATTCATTTCACAGGGTGGTGACCTGATAGGCTTCCATCCAACTCCACGCTAGCTTACCAGGCTGGTAGTCTGACAGACCTCCATCCAACCCACTAGCCACCCACACTCAAAATCCAGGCCTGCTTCAGCCTGTGCGCACGCAAAAATAATGGATCAGGGGATTCTGTGTAATGATGGTAATGGAGAATTCAATTTATTGCCTGCTGCAAGTCACTTTTATAAGCAAAATGACATAATGTCCCAGAGCCAATCACAGACCCCCCAGCGTCATGCCACTGTATACTGCTGCTCTGCCTAGCATCATGTGCCTGGGCTATGTTGCTTGCTCCCTCTTGAGGTTAGGTCAGAGGAATCTCATGACTCCCACATTGTGCCCTGTGAACTAGCCCCTAATTCAAACTGGATCTTCCCACACAGGGTTTTCTTGTAGTAGCTGTCTTGAAACTTGATATGTAGGCCAGGCTGACCTCAAACTCTCGTTAGAAATCAGCCTGCCCCTGCCTCCATAGTGCTAGAATTAAAAAAAAAACAAAAACCTGTGTTACCTTAGTAAGTTTAAAAAGACAAAAGCAGGGGCTGGAGAGATGGCCTAGCGGTTAAGAGCGCCAACTGCTCTTGCAGAAGACCCAGGTTCGATCCCCAGCACCCACATGGCAGCTAAGAACCGTCTGTAACTCCAATTCCAGGAGAACTCCAGTTCCAGGGGAATCCAAGACCCTCTTCTGACCTCCGTGGCATTGCACGACACGGGTGCACAGACCTGCACGCAGACGGTACCCTCATACACATACAAAAATAAATAAAATAGAAAAAAAAAAAGACAAAAGCAGATTTAATCATTAGGTTTAAGATGAAATATTTGTTCTAGGGTAAGATAAGTAAACAAGCAGAGTCTGTCTCACAGGTTTTTGATTTTCAAGGACTGGGATTAAAGGTGGGGATAAGCACATCCTTTTGTTTGAAAGACTTCCTTTCCATAGGCATTAAGATTAAAGGCACAGGCCTTTAATCCTAGCACTGGGGAGGAAGAGGCAGGTGGATCTTTTTGAGTTCAAGGCCAGCCTGATCTACAGAGTGAGTTCTAGGACAGCTGGAGCTACAGGGAGACCCTGTCTCGAAAAAAAAAAAAAAAAAAAAAAAAAGATCAGAATAGATTTTGATTCTTAAGTCTTTTTAGCTAAGCTTGCATATATATTTACTTAAAAGATGTTTAGGGTACCTAGGTTTATAAACAAAAATATTGTATTTTGATTAGATATGCCAAGATGGAATTTAAGCCCAACAGTTTTTGTACATAAGAATAATGGCCATAATTTAAAGATGATAAAATTATGTGATCTCTCTCTGCATGGAATTATATTAGATCCTAACACCTGGAAACATTTAAGAACATGACATTGTAAGGAAAGTTTTAAAATACATGAATTAAATTTTAAAGGATAGAGAGACTGGGAAATATTACATAAAAATACTATATAAAAGATGCCCAAATCTACAATAATCCCTTAAAAATAGGCTAATGGTAGGTGAACAGAGTTGAAATCCAAGACAGTTACCTGTAAGATCGGGCAAGAAGCTAAAGTAGAAAAATAATTTTATCTAGAAACAAGTGAAACAATGATAAAACTTTCTAAAATGAAAACCAAGATAAATTATAAGAAGTCTAGAACATACAATCAAATGATTGTGGTTGTATTAAGCTATGTACAAATAAATAATTACAAACTTTCTAAAATGAAAACCAAGATAAATTATAAGACGTCCAGAACATACAATCAAATGATTGTGGTTGTATTAAGCTATGTACAAATAAATGTTTACAATACTATTTTTTAACTTTTACCTTAGGAATAAATATGTCTCTTAAAATTTTGGTGTGTGCAGTGTTGGCTATGAAGAGCCCTTAATTTGCATTAAAAGGGTCTGGGACTAAGCAGCTGGGAGCTGCCCAGCTCAATTTGCACCCGAAAAGGGCAAGGAAGCCATGGCTCCAGGGCCTAGCCAAATTTACTGCTTCTACTTAGCAAAGCAGAGAAGTTCTAGAACCTGTTTATTTCTGAAAGTTGTAGAAAGAAGTCTCTTTAAACTGTCAGTTTCAGGCCCAAAAGAACACCCAATTTTCATCTCCAAGGGGGCATGGAGGGCCAACCCAGGTGGGGGTAACTCTAGCAGGGCATGGTGGCATAAGCCTTTAATCCCAGCACTCGGGGAGGCAAAGGCAGGGGATCTTTGTGAGTTCAAGGCCAGCCTGGTCTACAGAGTGAGTTCCAGGACAGCTGGGGCTACAGGGAGACCCTGCCTTGAAAAGACAAAAAATAAAATAAAATAAAATAAAATAAATGGTACAGAATGGAGTCCAGAAATAGGCTCATATGAAAACATTCAACTATTCTTTGACTAAAGAATAATGATAATTTGGGGGCTGGAGGAATGGCTCAGCAGTTAAAGTGTACTAGTTGTTCTAGCAGAGGATCCAGGTTTGGTTCCCAATAGCCATGTGGCAGCTGACCACAGTCCCTAACTCCAGTTCCAGGAGAATCCAATGCTTTCTTCTGACCTCCTTGGGCATTGCATGATACGGGTGAACTTACACACATGCAGGCAGTATACTCAAATGCATAAAATAAAAATGAATAAATGTTTAAAAAAAAGTAATTTCATGAAGAAAGGACAGTCTTTTCAACAAATAGTACCTCCACGGGCATGTGTATTCATGTGAACTTATCCTCTCCTATAGCACACAACTAAAAAATGAACATTAAATTATTTTTTTGTCTTTTTGAGACACAGTCTCCCTGTCTTCCAGCCTCAGCTGGCCTGGAACTCAGTATGTAGAACAGGCAGGCCTTGAACTCACAGAGATCTGTCTTCCTCTGCCTCCTAAGTGCTGGGATTAAAGGCGTGCGCCACCATGCTCAGCCAGTATTAAAATTAAAAAACAAAACAAAACAAAAACAAAAACAAACAAACAAAAAAACATGTAAACTTTGACAAATTTTTACCAAATTGCCTCTATAAGTTAAATATATTAGAGTTGCCACAATAATCAATTCTACTATACATAGCTTAACAAAAGTTCTCATTATTGTAAATATTAACTCTTTCTTAAAGATGGAAAGGGTAGAGGCTTCTCATAGTTACTGTCAACTTCTCACAAACCAGATTTCAAAGTCATATTACCACAATAATCAATTCTACTATCATAGCTTAACAAAATTTCTCATTATTGTAAATATTAACTCTTAAAGGTGGAAAGGGTAGAGGCTTCTCATAGTTACTGTCAACATCTCACAAACCAGAGTTCAAAGTCATAGTACCCAAAGAACTCTTACCGAACTGATATTCAGTCTTGGGCTTGATGGCTGGAAGTTTACACTGGCATTCAAATGTGTTTGGATAGGAACTGACTGGTTTAGAAAGCCCAGACAGAAGTTTAAGAATCAATTCATCATCCCATGGGTTCTCAATAGTAAAGCCTTAAAAGAGGAACAACAAAAAAGAAAGATTTGGCATTCAGAGATTTTGTTTTGTTTTGGTGACAGGGTCTCCCTTTAGCTCCAGCTGGCCTCGCTCTCATGGAGTTCTGCCTATCTCTGCATTATGATGCCCAGCTACATTCAGAGATTCAGAGACTTAAATAGAAATTTAAAGTGGAGAGGTCCATTAAACAAGGTTTCAAAGTCTTATCTTATACAGAACATTAAATTATTAAGACATATTTCCAAAAGCCAAAATTGATAGCTCTATAGTTACCACCAGTTTAGAGCTATATGTTTAGATGAAAATTCAGTTTAGAGCTATAAATTTAGATGAAAATTCAGTTGCGACAAAGAGAATCAACTAGCATTTTTCCTACTCATTTGAAGCTGTAGGATTTGTGCTGCATGTCTTGAAGGTACAATGGACATTATATCTTCTTTTATTGCCTTTTAGTTTAAATCCTAAAAACGAATTACTACATAAATGCAACTTGCATGAATGAGAATGACTTTGGGTATACAAATGGGAAACAATTCCTAAAGGAAAGACAAAACTATCTCTCTAATTTAATATTATAAAAATTCTTAGTGGCAGTTCTGTAAGGCTAATCCAACATGGTTATTACTTAGTGATAAGCACATATAGAACATTGTTCTGAGTGTTTCACATTGACTAATTCACATAGTTCTTACAATAAGCCTTTAAGGTAGATGCTAGTATATCTCCACTTTAAAGAAAAGTGGGGCACACTAATCTTGGCAAGGAGGCTGAGGATCAGAACGCAGCCTTAGAATTTAATCTCCAGGGTCTGTGCAAAGCATTCTGTGTAACAAGAGACAAAGGGGAGCACCTCTTAAACTTTAGCATTGACTGACTTTTCTGTTACCTGTGAGGGTGAGGGTTATATTAGAGTAAATGTCTGACAAATAGTAAACCCTCAACTTCTAATTCCTTCTAACAGTAGTAATCTTGCATGTTTCAAGATCAAAATGAATTGACTGGCTTTCAAGTCTGTTACTACTGAATTGTACTGTGATGTAATTACAAATTTTGTCTAAGTTTATCTTCTAATCAGTGATGTCAATTCCCTCTGAGTTCTTTCATGGAATAGCTTTTCCCATGCTCTTGTCCTTATGGCACAACTAGATTGAGCATGTGTGCATACTTGGAGCATTGACATTCCCAAGTGAACTAGTCTGCATCCACTCAACTCGGAGCTCAGGGTTGGGATCTGTTGTGTTCTCCATGATGGCAAGGTCAGTGTCTATATGTTTCAAAACCCCAAAGCTGCACACTGCTTCCTGAGTGAGTACACCACCTGTGACGGGTTGGCTATGATGGTGTAAAGGTGCTGAACATTCATCAGTAGGAAATGCTTGTTCTTGGATTTTCTGTTGAATTGGACTGCATGTGTGAAAAAAGAGAGAGAAAAAAATTTTATGTAATTAAAAGCCTTATTGGATTTGATAAAAATAAAATCTCATTTTTGTTTTCATTCTAGGAACAGCATTTCAAAATTCACAGATTAAGTTAAGTAACCATTTTTAGACAAATATGTACAAATACACAACTAGTAAGAAACAAAATCAAGACATTTAATGTCTTAGGTAAACAGGTAAGGATATATTAGGTATTTAATACCTAATGGGGAGGAATGAGTGGTAGCAACACAGACAAGGTGATATGGAGACTAGCCTGATCTATGTAGTGAGTTCCAGGCTAGCTAGAGTTACAGGGGAACCCTGTCTCAACAAAACTGTGAATCCTCTTACAAGACAAAGACTTTGACATATCAACTATTGAAGAAATGAGGATCAATGGCAGGATTTAGTTTTATTCCTGAAATTAAAAACAGAAAATGTTGCCAGAGAGAGATCTGTTACTCAAGCTGCTTCTCTCACTGCACTGACAGATCAAGTGCTTAGGCTAACCAGTGTTTATATTCACAATCAGTACCACCTAACTTAAAGCTAATAATGAGTAAAGCCTCATTAGCCTTAGGGGGTTGGGATACAGCATTCTACTATTCTACTACATTAAAAAAAAAAAAAAGCTACAATGGCAAACGAGAGAATAATCAGCACACAATACCTAAGCTTTCTGTCTTCTGAGAGCTCCACCATGTTTTCTTCACAAGAATCCAAAGCCACATGGGTACACTGTGTTGCTACTACATTTTCTGAAATATTTAAAAATATAAAAAGCATGTGCATGTAATATACATATACATGCACACACACAGACACATTATTTCATATGGTTATAAAGTCTGGGATTCCTTTTTATACTGACTTTCACTATAATATCAAAATAGTGAAAAGTATTATAAAATTGAAAAACAGAGCAAATTATTTTTAAAAAATTAACTACTAGTACATGTGGGCATGAATTGTCATCTTGTCTATACTATCCTTCAAGAAAAGCTGGGTTCAGGGAATACCAGATCCACTATAGGACCACAGGAGGTCACTAGCATGGGGTGGGGGTGGGGGTATGGGGCAGCAAGGGACACCCAGTCTCAGGGGAACCTGATAATGATGACAAGGAGGGAGAATAAAAGATTGCAACATTTCCAAATGGCAGAGATTTTTGTGTCTTTCAGTTTAATCAATTGGTGGCTCAGTTTAGTTGACTGAAAGGATTTAGACACTGGCAAAACTTATCACTGTTACTTTTAACTTAGGAAAACCACCACCTGACAGTAGACAGGACAAAAATATAGACTAAACCTCACCAAATGTCCTAATATCATATTATTACATCCAAGTATTATACTGGGTTAAACTTTATCTGATGGTAACTTATAAATACTAATACTTACTAGCTTCTGTTTATAGAACCAGAGCGACTCTCAGAGCAGTCAATATTGACTTTTTGAAGGACTCTTTTCAAACTAGTTTTTTTCTAAGTTGAAAATCTTCAAAACTCTTTTTTTTAAATTTAAGTGGCAAACTAGTGATGGTGTTTAGCAAATAGTCCAAGTTTTGATCAAAATCTCTTTAGCAATTTAGAAAAGATATATACAAATTGTATTAGTACTGTAAGAAAATATCCTGCCAGGTATGGTTGTTCATACCTTTAATCCCAACACTCAGGAGTTCAAGGCCAGCCTGGTCTATATATAGTGAGTTCCAAATTAGCTGGGGCTATAGAGAGACCCTGTCTTAAAACAAAACAAAACAAAACAAACAAAAAGAAAGCTTCCTAATACCTTAGCCAATTTTTTGGTCATTTAGGTTCATAATTCCATTAGACTATACTTCTTTTCATCTAATGAAGTGAAATTCTTTGCCAGTTACTCCATTATTGTTTTTCGATTTTTAAAAGAATTACATTTATTTGTGTGCAAAAATGAATGTGTGGCAATAGCATGTGTACAACGATCAGAGGACAACTGGCAGGAATTTGTTCTCTCCTTCTACCATGTGCATCCTGGGATCAAGCTCAGCCTTATTGGCAAGGGCTTTTATTTGCTAAGCCATCTTGCTGGCCTATTGTTTTCATGAACAATCATTAAAAATTTTTAAAGTTAATTTATTTTTATTTCAAGAGTATGAGTGTTTTGCCTACATGTATGTAAGTACACCATGTGCATGCAATGGCTTGGAGAGAAGAAAAGGGTGTTGGATCCCCTGGAACTCAAGTTTCAGAAGGTTGACTGCCATGTAGGTACTGGGAACCAAACTCAACAAGAGCGGCAAGTGCTCTTGACTGAGCAATCTCTTCAGCCATGGTAAACAATCATTTTTAAAAGTATGGCTAGTGATACAGTTTGGCTACTACACTGATAATTATCAAAATGGTATAATGGTCTGGGATCTCATAGTATACTTTGTAGACTGGTAATAAGTAACTAATAATTATCTGTGCTTAATGCACTGGCATATATTAGAGTTAAATTCGTATGTATAAAGATCCTTTATGTAGAAAGTACACATTAGGTATAGAAATGAGGACTACTATATGGGTCTCTTGAAGTCAGATAAAAGTTAAAATATGACTTATTCTGTACAATATATGTAGCCACATGTCTAAAACAATCAAATTTGAAGATGGATATACCAGACACAAAAATTGGCTATTCATTACTCTTCATTTTTTTGGTCTTTTCGAGACAGGGTCTCCCTGTAGCCCCAGCTGTCCTGGAACTCGCTCTGTAGATCAGGCTAGCCTTGAACTCACAAAGATCCGCCTGCCTCTGCCTCCCAAGTGCTAGGATTAAAGGGGTGTGCCACCATGCCCGGCTCGATTCTTTACAATTTTTAAACTACTTTAGAATACTCTAGAAATCATAAAACTAAACAAAGTAAATTTCTGCAGAAGACAGGCACTGAAACAGTATAACACACACCTTTATCTTCTAGAATGTGCACTGAATCTGCTGGAAGTTTGTGGAATGGTGTAGATGCAAGCTGGGCAGATGGAAAATCTCCCATACTCTTAGGACTGGGTGCTAGGGTTTTGTACTGAACACCCCAGACTGTTGAATCATCCAAAAATTCTTCAGCATGATGCAATGCCTACAAAAGAAGATGAATAGCAGCAATTTCCCTGCTCTGTTGAAAAGTTAACAGATCAACATGTTAAGATTAAGCTGGACAGTTGACATAGTACTGTAATTCAAACTACTCAGGAGGTTGAAGAGGAAAGAAGGATCACTTGAGCCTAGGAGTTCAAAACCAATCTGTACAACATGATCTGTACAGCATGATCCTGCCCCAAACCAAAAACAAAACCTCAAAAAAACATTTTAAGATTAGACAAAAAAGGAGAATTTAAAGAGAGAGAGAGATGCCAATCTTTCATCTTCAGCACATCTCAATGGAGCCAAATTACAATTAGATACTTTTATTTTACTGTACATTATTCTTTAAATTTGAAGAGATCTACAAAGGTGGTAGAGACAGTAAAGAGCTGTTTCCTTCATTAAGCTTCCTTTAATGTCAATCTCTTCTAAAACCTGGTATACTTATAAAAACAATACTAGCAACTCGAGACTTTATTTGGGTTTCACTATCTCCTGTAATGTCCTTTACTGTTCCAGCCTCCAGTATAGACTAGCGTGACAAATTTAGCTGTCTTATCTTAGTTTCCTCTGACCATGACCAACTATTGGTCCTTCCTACCCTGTCTTCTACTGACATTTTTGAATGTCAATGTTCCTCTAATTTGGGGTTGTGTTCTCATGTTTATACTAAGGCTGTCGATATTAGAGAAGACTATTAGAGACAAAGTGCCCTTCTAGTTACAGTTTGGGAATATGTGCTATCAACACAATTGGAGAAGTTATAATCCAATCACTTGATAAGATATCTCTGAGATTTTCTTACTCAATTATTTTTCCTTCCTCTATTGTATTAGTTAGATGTAAATCAAGTCTTACCTCTGAAAAGGTAGAAGGTAGCAGGACATCATCAAAGAATTCACAAAGATGCCCCATTTACATATTTTGTGTGTCTGTGCATGAGTGAGTGTGTGCTTGTGCCAAGGCTGATGCATGAAGGTAACTAGACAGCTGTAGGAATCAGTTCTCTCCTTCCACCATTTGAGTGTCAAGGATCAAAATCAGGCTTGGCAGTGAGTGTTTTTCTCTGCTGAGCTATCGCACTAGTATTTGTGGAGAAATGTTAAACCACTAAAGTAAATTGGTAATTGTGGAAAGATGCTTGCAAATACCACTTCTTTTCAAAGTTTTACTCACTGATGTTAGTATTCATCCATGGACCTTGACTATAGCAGTTACTATTTTTTTTAATTATTTACTTATTATTTTTTATAGTGTACTGTCTGCATGCAGGTTGGTGCACCCGTGTTGTGCAATGTTGCAGAGGTCAGAAGAGGGTGTAGGATTACCCTGGAACTAGAGTTAAAGATGGTTCTTAGCTGCTATTTGGGTGCTGGGAATCGAACCCAGGTCCTCTGCAAGGAGCAGTTGGTGCTCTTAACAGGTGAACCATCTCTCTAGCCCCAGCAGTTACTATTTTAGTGTTCTATATTGGTGACCGGCGGGATCCGCTGAAGGGTGGTGCGGGAATGGAAGCGAGGGAATTTGAGCCGCGGGCCCCCATGCGAGGTTCAATAAGAGTCTAGAGCGTAGAGTTGTAGATGCGGATAGGATGTTTGTTGAGAGTAGGGAATCACATAATAGAAATATATTATGTATATCGATTATTGACTATACTATTTGTTTTTTTTTTTTTTTTGTCTTTTTGAGACAGGGTCTCCCTGTAGCCCAGCGTCCTGGAAAATCACTCTGTAGACCAGGCTGGCCTTGAACTCAAAAGATCCGCCTGCCTCTGCCTCCCAGGTGCCTAGGATTAAAGGCGTGTGCCACCACGCCCATGTCATTTATATTTTTTTAAAATTTTTTTTTAAACTTTTTTAAAATATTGTCTCCAGGTTTGGCAACTGACTTGTTCATGTTGGTTTTAGTGTTCTTATGCTATGCTTTTTCTTTGTTTCCTGTATCTTTTTAGAAGGACTAAAAAAATAAAAAATAAAAACAAAAATCAAAAAAAAACTACTTCTGTAATTTCTGGGATAAAATGCTCCAGGTTCATCTTCTATTTTTCCTAGCCAAGCCCCTAGAACCATATATTTTTCTAGTGACATAGTTATAGGATAAGATTTGGAGTTTAGCCAGGCATGGTGGTGCACCTTTAATCCTAGTGCGTGGTGGAGGCAGAGGCCGGGGGGGATCTTTGTGAGTTCAAGGGCCCAGCCTGGTCTACAGAGTGAGTTCCAGGACAGCTGGGGCTATTATATGATAGGAGACTCGCGAAACACCAAAAAAAAAAAAAAAAAAAGATTTGGAGTTTGTGGGGAAAGACAGAAACTGATAAATCAAAACTATACTTCATAAATTCCTTCAGTTCTTCTTAAAATGCCATGTATAGTTTTAATACATTACATTATTATTTCATATTTTATTATTTTCATTGCAATACACTCATACACTTAAAGTATATTTGGATTTTATCGTCTTTGTCTTTTTCCCACAAATCATATCTGATGACTTAAATAAACTAAACAAAGTAATCCAGGGCCGGGCGTGGTGGCGCACCCCTTTAATCCTAGCAATAAAGGTCAGAGGTGCAGTAGGGTCGAGGCCAAGATCTTTTTGAGTTCAGGCCAGCCTCGGTCCTACAATGTAGTGAGTTCTTCCAGGACATAGCTGGGGCTACAGGACGTACCACCTGCTCAAAAAGACCCAAAAAAAAAAAAAAAAACAAAAAAAAAAAAAAAATAAAAAAGAAGTTATCAGGGCCCAGCAGCTCTTCTTAGAGGGCAAACAGCAGCATCCTTTGCTGTCTATCACAGCTACAGGGCCAGGTGGAGTATGGAAAGAAAGTGCAGCATGGAGAATACTCAGTGCCAGGAGGAAAACCTGGATATAATGGCTGCTAATGCACTAGAACACTGGTCCAATGAATAGATGGAGCCTGTATGCTGAGGTAAGATGCTAATAGACCATTTTTGTTCAATTCAGATTTTCTGAGTTTCTCACTAATATTCCTCTGTAGGTCTTAATTCTTAGGTTTAAGAAAAATATATATTCCTAGGTGGCACCTCCTAGCTAAAGGAAAGGTTCTTGAAGGGCAAGAATTATAAATACTTTGCTTTTGTTTGCTACACCTATTATAGACACTGTCTATATATTTTATGTCTGTTATAGACATTCAAATAATTGCCAAATACTACATTCTTGATACAATGGAATCTTGGTTCCTATTTATTAGCAATTTTATGTACATTGGATGAGCATGACTTCCACAGATGAAGCAGAAATTTACTTACATTTGGTCTTGAAGGAAATCTGCTGACAGAGCGTTCTCCAAATGTCCGGACTCCCGTGGGCTTATTTTTAGGTTGTGGTAAACTAATGAAAGGATTTACAATTATCAGTCATAAAACATACTGATGAAATATGTTTAAAAGTGTTAAACCAGTAAACTGCCATGAGTATTACCTAACATTTAATGTCATATTCCTAGTGTCTGCTTTAGCTATGGATGTCCTCTGTGTGAGTTGGTCCTGCTGTCTCCTTTCTACATCACTACAAATTTCTTCCATACCAAGTTATCTGTGATACTGACATCTTTCTTTCCATGGATTTAATCGCAAACATGAATATTCCTGAAGGCACCCCATTCTACGCTGTGATTCTTCCATATCTAATACAATTTCAAATCCAGAGAATTCATTAGTTCTCTGACAACATAACTATACTGCCTTCCTTTTTCAATTTTGCTTTTGTAATGGGAGGTCTGCTATCTTGGGGCTCCTGCATAGTACAACTTGTGGTCATGTGGTCAAAAAGCTCACTAGTGGCAGCACTAGAAATGCAACCCAGACCATCTGGTGAGCAGTCTTCATTCTTTCCTTACTGCCTCACAACTCTGAGTCTTTCGAACACCTCTGTAGGATCCCACAAGCCTCTGATAACATGTATACCCACCCTGTTGCTCTTTTAACTAGATGTTTCTTTACCCATAATTTTCTTTGTTTCCATCTTCAAATATAGGAAAAGCAGATGACAAAGAGATAATCTTATTAACTCCCCAAGCTTCAGAAGTCCCTGCATTTTCTGCAAGAAAATAAAAAACAGCATTTCATTATTGTCTTGGGGTAGGGGTAGGGATTTACCAATTAGGCTAAACGTTAGCTATAAATAAGGAAAAAAAATAATTGATAAGTTTAAAAATACTAGGTATTAGATGCTGACATAAGCTCCTTTGTAGTGAGGTGAAATGAAAACCATGCTCAGTGGATCTAGCACTCAGGCTCCAGTCCTTCATGTCTAAAGATCCATGTTCATCCCTTTTAACACTGTTACAGATAGCTGACTTAATAAAAGATTTAAGTGGTTTTTCATTTCCATTAATAAAAAATTAATCTATAATTTTTACATTTATAAATGTCTTTAAAATTCAAGCTAGACTTATCTTTATCATGACCACCAACATTCCAATTAAATATTTCTCTCTTAGGAGCCGCTTAAGTCTCATGTTGGGAACAGCCTTTCCTGACCATTCCTATGCATGGTAATTTTGTCCTTCTTTAGCACTTACTGTAAAATAATAATAACTCAACAGACCAACCAAAAGCAAAACAAAACACAAAAACTGAAAACCCAAACCAAACCAATCTACCACACAATTGCAACCTTATCAAACTGTCACATTTATATTTTATGCATTCCTTGATCCTATGTGATACACTACGGAAAGGCAGGGTCAATTCTTGATAATGCCTATGTCAAGCTTGTGATACTGTACATTTAATAGCATTTAAAAAATTACTTTGAAACTGGGCTTCAAATGCATCTTCATTTTGATCTAGAGATGGCCAATCATTTTTGTCAGAAGAAATGTCAGGAAGTGTAGGAGCCTGAAACATATTCATGATGAAACCTTAAAAAACAGAAAGAATACCTGTCAACAGGTTGCAAATCAGTTTTTATTAATTTGTTGAAGGAAAGAGACATGGAAACAAAATGCTTTACCTAATGCTTCCTTTGTATGCACAGTTGGTGATGGCTGCACTCCGGATGGCGTTGCTTGAAACATTCCCAATGATGTGTTTGGAGTTGTGTGAGAAGAATCAACACTGGCAACCTTCTGTGTTTCATACACTGCCAAAGAAGTGGGACAAAACATACCATCAGTATTCAACATCAGAAGAAATGTGATTATAGTAATTTATTACAATTAAAGTTTTCCATTGTCAATAATTATCACTACTTCCATTATCATCATACTTTCATGTATTTCATATTTATCTTTGTAAGTACCATTGGAAGCAGGCGAGGCAAGAATTCTTTTTGTATTTTTTTTTTTTTTTTTTTTTTTTAGCCCTAGCTGGCATGGAACTTACTATGAGGACCATTCCAGGATGCCCTCAGTCTCAGAGAGTTCTGCCTGCAGAAGTTCTGGGATTAAGGACATGTGCCACCATACCTGGCTAATAATTATTCTTTTTTTTGGTCTTTTCGAGACAGGGTCTTCCTGTAGCCCCAGCTGTCCTGGAACTCACTCACACCAGGTTGGCTTTGAACTTACAAAGATCTGCCTGCCTCCTGCCTCTGCTAGGATTAAAGGTGTGCACCACGATGCCTGACGAATTTTTTTTTTTAATTTTATACAATATTTTTTATTGATGTTTTGTGTATTTCATACATCATTTCTCAGTCCAATTTAGACACATTTCCCTTTCCATGCCCTCCTCCCCACTCCAGTTCATGCATTGTTATACATGTCTTGCATCTTTTTCTCAGTCTTTTTAAAAATTATTTATTTATTATTTATTTATTTTTTTATGTGTATGAATGTACTGTCTGCATGTAAGTTGGTGCACCCATGTCGTGCAATGCCGTGGAGGTCAGAGGAGGGCATCGGATTCCTCTGGAACTGGAGTTAAAGACGGTTCTCAGCAGCCATGTGGGTGCTGGGGATCGAACCCAGGTCCTCTGCAAGAGCAGTCGGTGCTCTTAACCTCCAGCCCCTTTCTCAGTCTTTTTAAAGTTTTTTTCTGCTGAGGTTTATTGTTTTGGACAGAAGTTAACTGCTTCAGTCAGTTCTTTGACCCAGTCCTTTTATTGTTCCCTCCCATTTGTATTGCTCCATAATATGCCTATATAAACGTCACATATATACCAAAATTATGAACTCTGAAAATAAACTGTATGTTAATTCCAAAATATGTAAGAATTTCTTTTATAGAAAAAGAAATGAAGGTTCATATCAAGTTAGCAATTTTGTCAAAAACAGCACCCTTAGCTTACTATATACCAAATACTAGTTGTTTGCTGTCACACTATAAATCTTAAGATTGCTTTTCATTTTCCTCAGCTAGTACATAAGTTCCTACACAGCCTGGAGCCTGTTTGCTTAGGCCTTAACGTCTCCTCCTCTTCCCCTATGGTTAGAACATATTAGGAATGTTGCCTCCTGAAGTCTCTGTACTTGCTGTTCATTCTGCCTGAAACAGGTTCACCAAGCTACCTGCATGGGTAGTTCCCTTCTCCAGTCCTTCACCTACACCTTACTCTATTAACACTTCTTTTCCTGTGGGAATTTCTACTTTATGTTCATGACTACATCTCCATCTACTTAGAACTATGCCTTGCATTGACCAAGTCTTGTGCATGTGCCAAGTCTTGGTGCAATAAACAAGTCTCTACTGTCAGTGGAAAGGATGGCACCATCACAAAGGAGTAAATGAATGACCACATTGTGCCTTATTTAATGCATAAAACTAAAATGTCTCCACTGCGGTACAAAATAGAATTTAATACTAATTAAACTTTGAATCACCTTTCTATCTAATACACTATGACTCTCAGATTAATACTCTTTGACAGTTAACAGCAAAATGAACACAAATTAAGGTTCCAAAGGAGGGAGGGGAAAGGTGGGAGGGGACGAGGAAGGGATAAAGAGCTGCTCTCTCTCGCCGCGCGCTATCTCGATATCTCTCTCTCTCTTCTCTCTCTCTCATCTTTTCAAGCCAGGTATCCCTGTAGTCCCCAGCGTTCTGGAACTTGCTAATGTAGACCAGCGCTGGCCTTGAACTCACAAAGATCACACCTGCCTCTGCCTCCCAGGTACTGGGTTAAAGCATGCACCCCATGCCTGGTGGGTGAATTTCTATTTTTGTCTAAAGTAGTCTGAGGCTAAAAATCACTCTTATCCTCTGAGGAGGAAAGCTAACAGGTTTAATAAGATCTTAAATCTTCCTACTTCACAGGTACTGAGCAATGCAAGTGTCTACTCAAGTTAGATGAAGTTATCATAATGATATATTACCTTCTTTTGTTTCTGGTCCACTCAGGGGCTTGAATTCATGAATACTTTGACTCACAGACCTGGAATAGAAAATTCTTGGAGATATACTGAAGAATAAAAGTACTTTACATATTAGAATTTCTACCTAACTCTCAGGACATACTAATAAAGGAAATTAGTTAACAATAATTCTATTAGGGCATGGATGAAATTGCTTAGGTCCATACTATAAATAAATGTATTTTTTCCAGGTCCTTTTGAGAATAATAATTCTTTCAAATAAAGAACCACTAAACATTTGTGTGACCCATCTGTTCTATATTTTAGTACAACAATAAGCATCCTTCTATGAGGATAATGGCTTCTCAAATACAAAGGTACTAAAGGCTAAAACCCAGTTAGGTACTGGATACAGTAGAGGCCATAGTATGTTTAAATGGAAGATACCTCTCTTATAATGAGCCTGAAACCACTAGTAATGTCCATATTTAAAAGTATAAAGGGAGGGAAGGTAGGTATACAAACCATTTATATGTAAATTTACATTTAAATATATATAAAAATCAGTTTGGCGCTGGGCGTGGTGGTGCGCGCCTTTAATCCCAGCACTCGGGAGGCAGAGGTAGGCGGATCTCTGTGAGTTCAAGGCCAGCCTGGTCTACAGAGCGAGCTCCAGGGATAGCCCGGTACTAAAAAGGGAGACCCTGTCTCAAAAATACACACAAAAAAAAAAAAAATCAAATCAGTTTGGTTTTTAAAACACTGAGGCAGTAGACCTCATCTAATACTGTTAGAATTCTCTTAAGAAACCTTATTAAGATACTAAGAAACTACAAATCATTTTCAATTTTATAATTAAAAAAATTGTATTTATTTTATTTTATGTGTATGAGTATATCGCCTGCACCTGTGTAAGTGCACCCATGTCGTGCAGTGCCGGTGGAAGTCAGAGAAAGGCATTGGATCTCCTGGAACTGGAGTTACGACAGTTGTTAGCTGCCATATGGATGCTGGGAATCGGACCCAGGTCCTGTACAAGAACAGTCAGTGCTCTTAACCACTGAGCCATCTCTCCAGCCCAGCCATTTCTCCAGCCTAATTTACAATTTCTCACCAAATCCTAAGTTAAGAGAAATGAATAACCAAAGACAAAGATGTAAACAAACAAGAAATGTTATTATTTCCAAGTCTAGAAAAATCCTTCAAAATTGGGGAATAGTTAAGATGACAGATGTTGGCACAAAGAATCACTGACATTGATCTCAAACTGGTCCTGTGGGAGGTCAGAGAGAACATGAGATCCACATGTCAAATAACTGTCTACATAGTGACAATGCTTGTAGATATATAGTCAAAGCCAGTGAGCAAAGGGAATTTCAATTTACACCTACATAGTCTTAAGGTGCAAAGCTTATGATTCAAGAAAAAAGAATAAGTAAAACAAATACTATAAGAGAAGCCTAGAATAAATAAGTCCAAAAGATTTGGGGCCAATATTTTGAGATCTATTTTTATAAAACAAGAACCATTTATCTTATAATACTTTTGATTGTAGATCAAGGAAAGGATCTATAAATGCCATTCATATTACTATTACCTCAAGGATAGTTTTAGCTTACCTGAAGTCTGTCATTGGCTGGGCACTTAAAGGAACAGGAAAAGGTTCACTGGTGGCACTGGAAATAGCAGTTACCATAAGAGGAGGAGAGGGTGCCTCTTGTGGTGTCTGTCTTGAGCTCTTTGTGGTCTGCTGATTGCAATTGATGGATGGAAGACTTGGAATACTCAGTTCCTGCTGGGAGCTTGTCTTTGGTTCCATACATACTGGATTAACCTTTCATGTCAAGGAAAAAGATATAAACACAACCAAAATTAGGGAGTCTAGAATATTACTAATCAGGCATTAGAGCTCCTTCAAGCATGGCATCCCTTATAACTTCAGCCTTTTAAAACAAATAGCAACAAAAAGGACTAGTCTATCTGATGGCTTCTTTGTAGCTTCTTACCCATGGACACAACCAGAAACTGAAACTTTTTTTTTTATATTTTATTATTTTTATTTATTTCTGTATGTATATGGATGTACTGTCTGCATGCAAGTTTGTGCACCCGTGTCGTGCAATGCCGTGGAGGTCAGAAGAGGGTGTCGGATTCCCCTGGAACTGGAGCTCTCCTGGAATTGGAGTTTCAGATGGTTCTCGGCCGCCATGTGGATGCTGGGGATCGAACCCGGGTCCTCTGCAAGAGCGGTCGGCGCTCTTAACCGCTAGGCCATCTCTCCAGCCCCAGAAACTGAAACTTTTATTCATTCATTTTTAATATCAGCGCGTCTGTCAGCACAGATGCACAACACACATGTAGAAGTCCAAAGACAGCTTTCAGGCATTAGTTGTCTCTTTCTACCTTACTAAGTTGAAGTCTCTCATTTCTGTGTACTGTGTACTCCAGGCTCACTGGCCCAGGAGCTTTCAGGCAATTCTCTTGTCTCTGTCTCACATCTCACTGCAGGAGTGCTACGATTATAGACGTGTGCTACCCCATCCTGCATTTTTACATGGGTTCTCAGGATCAAACTCAGGTCATCAGGCTTACACAACAAGTACCTCACCTCTCTGACTCAGTTCACTTTTTTTTTTATGTATTTTTTTTTTTTTTTGGTCTTTTCGAGACAGGGTCTCCCTGTAGCCCCAGCTGTCCTGGAACTCGCTCTGTAGACCAGGCTGGCCTTGAACTCACAAAGATCTGCCTGCCTCTGCCTCCCAAGCCAGGCGTGGTGGCACACGCCTTTAATCCTAGCACTTGGGAGGCTCAGTTTACTTTTAACTTAAAATCTTTGCTTTTCTATTCACATATGAATAAATTATAACTGAATACCTTAATGTTACAAGTAAAAGGCAAAAGGGTTAACCACTGAAAAGCAACTGGCCTCTATAATTATATCAGAATTTAAGAAGTAGTTCAGCTGGACATAGAGGCTCATATCTATAATCCCAACATTTGGGAGGCAGAGGCACAGAAGGATTACAGTGACTCTGAGGCTACTCTGGGCTGCATAGCAAGTTCCATGCTAGCCTAGGTTACAGTCTGTGACCTTGTCTCAAAAAAACAAAAACAGAGGAAGGAACAACAGAACACATGGGCAGGGCATGAGGAATCGTGAAGGAGGAGCAATAAAAACAAATATATAAATGCCATAATGAAACCCATTACTTCATATTCTAATTATATTTAAAAACGAGGTTTTTAAAAACCAAAACTATCTTCTCTTGTCAACTTTGAGAAAAGAACGAAATTAATGTTAACACTATTGTCAAATATTCACAATGTTGTTCTATTTAAGTATCCATAGTAGCTATTTAATAAATAGGATACATTTATATTAATTTCATACCAGAAAGGATAACAATTTTTAACTTAAAATTATTGCTTTTCTATTTACATATAAATAGATTATAATTAAATAATGTTACAAAATTAAAAGAGGGTTAATTTCTTAGCCTATAAAAGCATTCTTACAAGCTGTTAAGTGTTAATTTACATACAATGGATAAAAAAATGTTCATCCTCAATAGGCATAAACAAAAAAGTAACCTAAGGAGGGGGGCGGGGAGAAGGCTAGAGAGATGGCTCAGTGGTTAAGAGCATCAGTTGGTCTTACAGAGGAACTGGGTTCAATTCCCAGCACCCAAAACACAGCTAACAACTGTCCTAACTCCAGTTCCAAGGGAATCCAACACCTTCTGACTCTGTAGGAACTGCACAACACAGGTACACTTACGCACATACAGGCAATACAATTGTACATATAAAATTATAGAAAAACTTAAAATGACCTACTAAATTAGTAAATAAAAGCAACCACAAAGCAGGCTAGCTATCCCTTATCTGAAATATCTGGAACTAGGAATCTCTCAGATTTGAATTATCAGCATGAACTACTGCTTGACTTGAGTGTCCCTATCCATCTTCTCTAAAGTCCTTAGCTCATCCTAAATTTTGTACATCTTTTTGTAACAAATTATTTTAAAATTCTGGAACATTCCTAGCTAAATTAGAATTAACCCCAAAACAAAGTAGAAAGAGCAACAACTAGTACTACTACTAAGGACAGACGGTGTTAGTGAAGAAACAAACATACAGCAGGCCTGTTCTGGGAAGTGGGCAGGTCCTCATGAGACAACTCCACCACCTGATGCAATTTCTTATGAAGTTCATCCATTTTCTGTTTTAACAGTTGTTCTTCAAAAGCACTTGCTTCTTTCCTTTTCATGTAATGTCTGTCTTCATTTACTTTATGAAAGAAGAAAAGAACATGGTTTGCTTGCAAAGCTTAAATTCAAGCCATCAGAATATTACATGTGAAATGAGTAAATGGACCTAATTTATGACATTTTTAAATTAGAATTTTCTATATTTTTAGATTTTATAAATGAAACTTTATTAACTTATAATCTTTACCAGTCTTTGCCATGATTACTATAAAATGCAGGTCATATGTTATAACAATTTATATCATGATCAATATTTGGTAAGAGAGTTTAATATTACATACTTCTTATAAAAACAATCATGAGTACAAATCACATGAAAATTATTTTTGATTTCAGTTTCCTCAAATTATTTTCTCTTGGCTCTAGAGAGATGGCTCAATGGTTAAGAGCACTGGCTGCTCTTGCAGAGGACCCAGGTTCAATTCCCAGCACCCATGTAGTGGCTAACAACTGTCTATAACTCCAGTTCCAGGGAATCCAATGCCCTTTTCTAACCTCCATAGGTATTGCACATGAGTGGACTTACACACATGCAGGCATTACACTCATACATGTTAAAAAATTCTTTTCTCTTATATATGTGTGTATGTGCTTGTGTGTTCATATGTACCATGTGTATGGGGATGACCTCAGAAATTGTTTCTCAGGAGCCATCCATTGTTTTTTGACTCAGGGGATCATGC
This sequence comes from Rhizomys pruinosus, assembly GCA_009823505.1. Lineage (NCBI taxonomy): Eukaryota > Metazoa > Chordata > Mammalia > Rodentia > Spalacidae > Rhizomys > Rhizomys pruinosus. Next base: position 1,197,631 of record VZQC01006864.1, read on the forward strand.
TGACCTGCAGTTTACTGAGCAGCCTAGGCCTGAAAGCACCGTTTGCCTCAGCTTCTCCAGTGCTGGATTTACAAGTGTGTGTTGGCACATTTGTCTTTCTTTGCATACATTCTGGGAATCAGATCTGCATCTTCACTCTTGCATAGCAAATAGTTCACTGACTGAGGTATCTCCCCATCTTCCATTTCACATTTTAAAGGATATAATACTCTGTATACATGATTCTTTTTTTTAAGACTTTTAAAAAAATTATATTTAGGGAAACATGAATGCCACAGTGTGCATGTGGAGGTCAGAGAAAAACTTGCAGGAGTTGGTTTTCTCCTTCCACGTAGATCCAGGGATAGAACTCAGGTCATCAGGATTGGTGGCAAGTACCTCTATTTGATGAACCATTTCACTGGCCTTTTAGATACTTCTAAGACTTTAAAAATATTATTTTTAATTGTTTGTATGTTTATGTACATGGTTAGTGTCCAGAGAGGCCAGAAGCATCAGATCCCCCTAGATCTGGAATTATAGGCAGTTGTGAGTAGCCTGACTTAGATGCTGGGAGCCAAACTCAGATTCTCTGCAAGAACAAAGGAGCTTCTAACAGCTGAGCTATCTTTCTAGTACTGCCACTAGGTACTCTTTAAGTAAAATGACATTCACTAAATGTCAGAATTACAACCAAGACTGTGGATACTTCTATTTCTAATAATTAGATCACATGGCTATGGCCTAGACAAAGTAGTCTGGATAGACATTTATTCATGGGACATGAAACAAACTATCAATGCACAATTCAAAATGAGTCTTCCATGTATGGTAACTTTTTCCTCTGTTGATCAAATATAAAAAGTAAAGAACAGGAGGCTGAAGAGATGGCTCAGTGGTTAAGAGGGTATACTGCTCTTGCAAAGGACTGGAGTTTGATTCCTAGCAAAGCAGCTTAGAACCATCTGTAACTCCTGCTCATCTGTAACTCTTCTGGCATCCACAGGCACACCACTCATGTACACAAATCCACACACAGACATATACATAAAAAATAAATAAAATCTTTTTTTTTTTTTTTAATTTATTTCCATATGTGTATGAATGTATTGTCTGCATGCAAGTCTGTGCACCCGTGACGTGCAATGCTGCGGAGGTCAGAAGAGGGCGTCGGACTCCCCTGGAACTGGAGTTCTCCTGGAATTGGAGTTTCAGACGGCTCTCGGCCGCCATGTGGGTGCTGGGGATCGAACCCGGGTCCTCTGCAAGAGCGGTCGGCACTCTTAACCGCTAGGCCATCGCTCCAGCCCCATAAATAAAATCTTTAAGGAGGGCGTGGTGGTGCATGCCTTTAATCCTAGCACTTGGGAGGCAGAGGCAGGAGGATCTCTGTGAGTTCAAGGCCAGCCTGGTCTACAGAGTGAGTTCCAGGACAGCTGGGGCTACAGGGAGACCCTGTCTCGAAAAGAC